>JAFFST010052812.1:47261-60008 GCA_022414735.1 Noturus placidus
ATATATATATATATATATATATATATATATATATATATATATATATATATATATATATAAGAAGCGTTTTAGATTCAGCCATTAGAGTGAAACAAACCAGCAGTACTGAAAACCTGAAACAAAGCAAGTTGTGTTTGTGCTCCACAACTGTAGCTTGCACACTCACACACTCACACACCAATGGTGCTATGCAAGGTGCTAACTTGCCATCAGGAGCAACTTGGGTTTCAGTGGACAGTTCAAGGACGCCCAAGGACACTTCAGTATGTGGAGTCATGTGGAGTCACATGGAGTCACGTGGCTGGGAATCGAACCACCAACCCTACGATTAGTGGCCAAACCGCTATTCCACCTGATCGATTGAAATGGAAAGAAAAATTGAGTTAGCTGTATATAGATATACATTTTATGGGCTTATTGCTTTCTTCGGCGATATCCGTTTCCCTCCTGCATATTTTAACAAAATACCCAAAGAAAGGAGTATTTATTTATTTTAAAAACGCTGGAACTCAACAGATATTGTAAATAAAGTTGTGCATTTTTAGACTCGGGTCCAAGAGATTTTATTTTCTCTTTATTTTGAACTAAACAGAGAGATTAATGCTTTCAGAGCTGTGAAATCAGGAAGACTGAGTGCGAAAATGCCCGCAAATTGTATTCATATAAGGGTTAAGTTCCATGAATCATTAACACTGCTGAGCATGGATTATTTATCGCGCGCGCGCGTGTATGTGTGTGTGTGTGTGTGTGTGGTTTTACTGTCCTGGGACGTGTTTTGAATGGCAATGCAACACGCCATTGGTCATTTTAATTCTCACAATCTGTTTCTCTCAGGAATACCCATTGCTAATAGTAAATAATTAAGAATCGAAATCTTCAAGTGAATCAGCTATGGATGAAGTTAAAGCAAGCCAAGATTTGAACCTCACAGGACTGCGTTATGTGCAGAAAAAAATCTTTAGTGTGACTAATTAAATAATCTCTGTGACATGAAAAAAAAGATGAAAAGGTTTTCACTCATTTCCATCAAACCAGGCTGTCATCCCGCTGAGAGGGTTAACAGTCATTCTGTTAGCGCTGAGCCTAAAAATATCACCACGTCAGTCAGACAGTACGAAGCTATAAGACCCCTAGACACCTCTGAGGATGAGAAGAAGACAAGTAAGATGCACGTGTGGAACTGTATGTAATGAATTGACTTGGGAAACAAAGACCTACAGCTCATTTTATCACCCTGGGAACTCTGTTAGTGCCGCGTTTAACCCTTCAGTCCACACTCATGGACAATCAGTTTAGAGCACCCTCAAACCACTTTAGATAATTACTGTAAATTAACTCAAACTTATGTAGCACAAATTCTTCATTTGTATGAACTTCCATCCATCCATCTTCTACTGCTCACTCCTTTAACAGGGTCACGGGGAACCTGGATGCTATCCCAGGAAGCATCGGGCACAAGGCAGGGTATGCAGACACTGCACCTTTGCTGGTCATGGCGCCCCTTGGTGGCTGTACGCAGGCACTGCACCGGTGCTGGTTATGGCGCCCCCTGGAGGCCGGGTGCAGGCACTGCACCTTTGCTCTGCCGGAAGCAGAGTGCATGACAGATCTTAACACGTGGACTGTGTTTACGTTTTTGTGTGTGTCTCCACCCCAGTTTGCTGGCAGACTCCATCTCCCAGCAGCCACTGTTCACTACTAGTCAAATGTCTTCCCGCTCCTGTTTCACGTTGGGGTTAACGAGCACTGTGGGTATAAATCGTCCTGGTTTTCATGTAGTCCTTGTCTTTTGTTGTGTTTAGACTCACGTTTCTGTGTCACAGTGTCTGGTTTGTTTTGTAGCCTTATTGTTTGTTTCCTGTCTTTGTGTTTAAGTAGATTAGTTTTAGTTTCTTTGTTTTATTGTTTTGTTCTACAATCCAATAAATGTTTAAACTCAAGTCAGCAACCTGCTTTCATCTCATTAACCCAAACGTGACAATATGTGTATTTATTGTTTTTAAAAAATCCCAAAATGTATTTTTTTTTTTATATTCAGAAATGTTATTTTCTAAAAATAAAAATAAAAAATGCACATTTATGTTTTATATTTTCAACATTTTCAAAACTTCTGGACATTCTTCTGGAGATTTTCTTCTTCTTCTTCTTCTTCTTCTTCTATTATTATTATTATTATTATTAGTAGTAGTAGTAGTAGTAGTAGTAGCAGTAGTAGTAGTAGATTATTATTATTATTAGTAGTAGTAGTAGTAGTACTAGTACTAGTAGTAGTAGTATTCCAGACATTTTCCAGCTTTTTTTAACTCATGTACAATCCCTTTACTTTTTTCAAAATCTGAATTAGAAAACCTACATTTACATTTACATTTATTCATTTAGCAGACGCTCTTATCCAAAGCGACTTACAAATGAGACACACTCACACACCAATGGTAGCAGAGCTGCATGCAAGGTGCTAGCTTGCCATCGGGGGCAACTTAGGGTTCAGTGTCTTGCCCAAGGACACTTCGGCATGTGATCACCCGGGCCGGGATTCGAACCACCAACCCTACGATTAGTGGATTAGTGGAGAACCCGCTCTACCCACTGAGCCACAGCCGCCCTAAAGTATCCCCCAACCCCCAAAACCTAAAGTATCTTGATATGCGTATAAATCATGTATACGTGAAAGGGACTAAAACACTGTATGTCATGCTGTTATAGGAAAATGATCAAAGTCTTATTGGTGTGATGATGCAGAGCCTTAGTTTCCACCATGATGTTGATTATTTTACTCTAACAACATGTGCTGAAATAAAAAAAAGGTCCTCAGATAACACAGCAATTTGCCAACAATTGCATTTTTATTTTTTTTTTACGAATTAAAGAATAGCACAGCTACTTTTTATCCATTTATCATTACATTTAATGTAGTGAAAAGTCCAGGAAACAAGCTAGTTCCTGTTGGAACTTATGTTATAGCAGCTATAACCCGTTGTTCCATCACCAAAAAAACAACAATAAAAAAAATAGAACCAAAAACTACAGCTTGTCATTGAATCAAGAATTGGACGAAAACCCACTAACTGTTACAGAGCTGACACTGGAGACTCCTTCCATAAGACTTTTGTTTTCTTTATTAAATAACAACACATTTTTAATCCATCTATCCTTAGTCTCAGTTTATTTGGAGTATCATTTCCTGTAATTGTTTACGTCATTTCCCGATAACCCGGAATGTGGAATATCGTCTCTCCTGAAGCCTTCCCTGAGCCTGGAAAATATACAAAGCACCATGACTGTTACATAGAGCTGACACTGGAGACTCCTTCCATAGATGTTACATGCATGTCACCTAACAAAATAGAACATAAAAACATTTATAATTAGGATTAGATCGTCTGCTGTACGAGTCAATGTGAATGAGCTGTTACCATAGAAATGAGCACATAAAAGCATAGTATAATCGGATCAAAACTCCTGTCCGAGCCAGTGCAGTTATATAAGATAAACCAACACCTTCTGAACGATCGGATTTGAGAATTTAACCGTACTGTGTAGATGATAAACTGTAATCGAAATATTTGGTTTGTGTTTAAACGATAAAATTGAAGTGTCTGGTGTCAGCGGGCTTTGTTCTCCACTTGATTAAGTCATAAATCTTCATGTTTCAGTACAGAATGATTTGCAGTGTGGCGCTCGAGCGTTGCCGGTACAGCACTGAAAGCAGAATTGATTACAGTGTATTGTTCAGTTTACATGTAAAAGACCAGTCGTGGATGTTTATTGTTGTTGGACACACTGCAAGTTCCTTTAGGGTAACTGCACCCTTGTCTTAAACCACAATGCTTGTCATCGATTGCTGTCTATCTCTCCTTTTCTTGTTCCTTTGGGGGCATTTTTCCTCGTGGATGCGGAATGAAACTCTCCTTTAAAAAAAAAAAGAAAAAAAAAAAAAAAGCTGGCTTCCTTTCACACTGAGTGGGCATTTTGTTCACGCCACAATGCCATAAATGCTCATTAGCATGTCTATTTAGTTATTCATGTATTCAGAGTATTACCGCACCCAACAGAATCTGTAAAACACAGTGACTTGTTGAATTCAGTGAGAGAAATGGAAGTCCTCTCCAGAGCTTATGAGTGGGTTAGACAATCCGGACCGCCCATAACTAGATCTCATCTTCAGAATCGTATTTGTTTCCTAACCACCTCAGGATAATGTCAAGCCACAATGCGAGCCGGACGTGAGAGGATGACGTTTACGGCTCTATTTACTCATCCAGGTGTTCGCTTGCCGCAGCGATTTCATAAATTACATGCTGCAAGTAACAGATTTGAGAAGAGAGTGTTTAGAGAGACAGATCAGACCTTGAGCATGACTGCTAAATCATCCTCTTGATTCTGGCACCTTGGACACATAGCTAATAGATAGTATACATTCGCATCAGCATGAAGCAAGTGTGAGAACATTTCTTGTTAGGAACAATCTTTGTAAGTGGTCAGACACGCTAATGTCAGACACGCTAATGCCTTTCCGGCTTCAAAGGTATATGACCATGAATTGTTTTTTTCCCCCCATTTCATCATCCATCCCTCCAATTTCCATGCTGTAACTTGGTGTGCAAGGTCAGGGGATACCCTGGACGGGGTGCCAATCCATCGCAGGGCACCCTCACACACATTCACACACTACGGACAATTTGGAAATGCCAATCAGCCTACAATGAATGTCTTTGGGGGAGGAGACTTGGTAAATGGTGGAGAAAAGTACATTTTAACCGAACAATAATGAAGGTTGTCAACATGCCTCTGATAGCAAAATTGAATCCAGATGCTACAGCTGTTAGTCAAAAGCTAATCACTGAGCTAAACGGCATTAGGTTTAAAGCGTATATGACAGACACATGCGTATTGGAATATTTGTAGGTAAACAGAACATTTCTTTCCTCTGAAAGCTCCAGCTGAGCAGCTTTAAATGCAAACTATGATACCTCCATCAAGTCACAACAAAGTAAAAGACAAGTCGAGATCGATGGAATTTTCTATCTCTCTCTCTCTCTCTCTCTCTCTCTCTCTCGTGCAGATTAAAGATTCATTCGGTAGAAGAAAAAAAAAAGGTGGAGAGAAATTACATGTGTGCACCAAAGTGAACGCCTTAAAACACAATCTTTCTCACATAAAAAAAAACCAAAAAAAAAACAAAACAACAACATGCTGATTGAAGCTCGGGGGCTCAGTCGAGGCCACTGAAAACGCATTCGATTACAGTTTGAACAGCAAACTGACGTGCTGCCTGAGGCAACATTATAATTAACTATGGCTCTAAAATGCATCTCTGATTAGGGAAAAGATGATCTGGCATCCAAACCTGCCAAATGCATGAGCACACTCACATCCCCACACAGCTGTTTTCTTCTTTTTATTGCTCAAAAGTGCCCAAATCACGTGTTTTTTTTTGTTTTGTTGTTGTTTGTTTGTTTATTTATTTATTTATTTATTTATTTATTTATTTATTTACCGAGTCTGTTGTCTGAGTCACTCTACCAGAACCAAATCTATTTCCAACTGAAATCAAATAGAGTCCACCAGTCCCGCTTCCTGTCTGTCAAACAAACCATTCAGATGAGTCTGAATTCCTCCTGTTCCTGGCATGTAAAACTCCTGAATGGTTAAGATCAGTGCTTTAATGTGGCTTTAGTTATACAATTCTTTGTGTGAAACTAAACTAAACTAAAGTGCTATTTGGATTGGATTAGTTTTCCCGACATACAAGAGGACGTCTTCAATAATGATGATCGATTCACATGAGATAAGCAAGCTCTGTATAAATCACAGCGATACAAGGAAGTAGTACTTGCACCTCATTTGAATACAAACTTTGCCCAATTTAACGTCACATGACCTGGAACAGGTCTCTAGAAACTCAAAACCTAAACCCCCAAAACAATAAATAAATAAATAAATAAATAAAGTACAAACCCTCGATTCCTACAGCACTCTCTTTATCAACATGACAATGTGGACATGAGATACTGTATATTACTTGGATTTATTTCTATATAAATTCTAAATACTAAATAATTCCAGATCTGTGAATTCATGTTAAAAACAATAACAAATAAATAAAATTTCAGAGATCGTCCAGTAGTTGGTAGATTACCCCATCTCCTCATAGAAAAATTAATCCAGTTAGAATAGGGCTTAAGTTGTATTCACACGCTAGAATACCTGTATATTTTTGGCTTCAGATTGTGTTGCTAGGCAACTGAGTAATATGTACACTGAAAAACTTTCATTTAGCTAGCATGTAGCTGTTAAACTAGGTATTACAGTGAGGGGAAAAAAAGTATTTGATCCCCTGCTGATTTTGTATGTCTGCCCACTAACAAAGAAATGATCAGTCTATAATTTTAATGGTAGGTTTATTTGAACAGTTAGAGACAGAATAACAACAAAAAAATCCAGAAAAACACATGTCAGAAATGTTATAAATTGATTTGCATTTTAATGAGGAAAATAAGTATTTGACCCCTCTGCAAAACATACTTGGTAATGACTTAGTAATTACTTATCATTTTCAATGCTCTGGCTGAGGGAAACGTACAAAATCAGCATGGGATCAAATACTTTTTATCCCTCACTGTATATACAAGCCATGAAAAGTGAAAATGACAGAAAAAGAGATAAGGAAATGTCAGGAATATCAGCATTTTCCTCAGACGTATTGGAAAATTGTTTATAAAAGACTCGGTAGGACTGCTTGGAAACCCTGAAAAGCCTAAAGATTTTGGCTAGCACATAGATGTTTCAGGCAGTGACAATAAAAAGTATACAGAATATCAAAGATGTGTTAATAAAAGACTTGGTGTGACATTTGCTCGCAATGCTACAGGTTAAATCGCATCTAGAAATCAGGTTAGCTAACGTCAAAGCAAGCTAAATGATTCACTGTATTATTTCCATCTTAGCTTTCTTACTAATAATTGTATCAAAGCTATGCTTTTGTGCCGTTATTCATTATAATTATACTAGTAAGTAAGTAATTGCTTCTATGTATTTTGTGTGAGATTTGTGTTGCTAGGCAGCTAGCAACTGACAGGTTAGCAGTTTTAATAGCACAAAGCACTTAGGTGTTACTTTATAGTATATACAATCGGAAATGAAGAAAAGTGGATGCGGAAATGTCGGTGTTGGTAAATTACTTTAAAGACAACTAAAAAAGACTACAACTTGTGTAATTGCACTTGAAAGTTTGGTTTGTGCTCAACATTGTATTGTTATATCACTATGAAAGCCGTAAATACAACCAGTGGATCACTAATATGGGTAAACATGACCCCAAGCAACATGGCAACTGTGTTCTGTCTTAGCTGATGATGTTTACGACAGGTTAGCTAACATCAAAACAAGCTAAATTATTATTACATCTGTATATGGTTCTGTTGTTGTTGTTGTAGACTCATTTTAAAGCTGTGCCATTGTGTCACTATGATTAGAAATTAGTTTAGCTGGGTATGGTTTGTACATAAGGCTTCTGTTTATCCTGCAATGTTGTCTTTGATTTTGAGGCGAGACAGGAGAAGCAGTGGAACTCTGATTTACTATGAAATCTTGCAAATTTGGAGGTGTCTGGGCATCAAATGTTACCCAGAGACTGTTTTGCGTGAAATCCGAACGAGAACAGATGTTTTCCATTTACTAGAACAGGGGTTCCCAACCTGTTGCTAATGAAACCCCTTCAAGCTAAATTATTTGTTTCGAGTATCTCCCCTGGAGATGTTCAAGGAATCTTTTGCTCGTTGAAGAAGCATGTACTAATCGTTTACAGAGTGTGTTAGTGCAACTTTGGTTTCATGACCAGATTTACATGTTTTGTTTCCAAACTTCAAGTGCTTCAAACTCGGGGCAAAGTATCTGTCCAGTTTGAAGCTTTAGTCTCGTCACAGGATACAGGGAGCCCGGAGTCTATTCCAAGGAACTCAGGGCACAAGGTGGGGGACACCCTGGACAGGGTGCCAACCCATCGCAGGGTACAATCACACACTCATTTACATGCTATGGACAATTTAGGGATGACAATCATCCTACAATGCATATCTTTGGACTGAGGGAGGAAACCGGAGTACCAAGAGGAAAACCCCAAAGCACAGGTAGAACATTCAGGTTCCACTCACATAGAGTGGAGGCGGGATTCGAACCCCCAAGACCAGAGGTACGAGGCAGATGTGCTAATCACTAAGCCAACCCATGACAAAACAAACATGGAGATCAAGGCAACTCGGTAGTGCAATTGTGGTAGTGTCTTGTACATTGTACACAACTACCCTAGGTAGTTTGTCCTTCACAGACAAGCTAGATGTTTTTTTTATATCTGTCATACAGTTGCTCACCATTTTTCATTGTTGCCGAATGTTGGTGGAATCCGTTCACATTTGCACCATTAAACAGGGTACACTACTAAATTACCTCAGAAGTTCAGGCAAAATATCCAGCATGTTTGATCAACTCAGATGTGCTCCAGCTGTTTAAGGTTAAGTGGCATGAAATTAGAGTTTGAGCTTTGATTTTCTGTATTTGCCATGTTTGGCTTAGAATCATGATTCTCACTCACTATGTTTACGGCTATTTGTTAGCTTGTTGTATTAGCGCTCCTTTTGTGACATTACAGAACAAGTGCACTATTCCTTATTTATTTTTATTTTTTTGCAGAGGAAGCATGACTTCGCCCTGGCAGGTCGCTATCTAATGATTATCTAATGATTTAGAACCAGCAGTAACTACATTGTGAGAAAATTGGTTCAAAATGTAAAAATAATAATTAAAAAATAAACCTAATTAATCACCTGCTTTAAAAGCCTTGCAACCAGAGAAATTAAGGTCAAACAACACTCGCGTAGCCGTGATAGATTAACGAGGTGCTAAACAACTCATTACTCATGGCAGCGTGATAGACTGATTGTGCTATCTTTCATCAAGACATGGACTAGGATGAAGCTGAAAGCATCAGCAGAAGAAGAAGAAAGAGTGGGAGGATGTTTAGATTTATCAGGGGATTGGATGAGTTGTCTTTGCTACTGAATAGAGTGCAGGATCTGTGTAGGATGAAACAGAGAATGAACAAAGATCTCACACACAATAAATGAGCCTGTTATCCAGTACTGTTATTATTTATTCTTTGATATAAAGGGGTCAATGGCAAAGACTGAAGTCCTGTCGTTCTTCTCTAAAGCCAGGTTTAGAATTCCCATTGTTGACCTTTTTCACCACTCTCAGCAGACCACAGGTACGGTACGGTGAAGACTAGCATGTTCTCCCTCTGAAGGTATGCTTACACATACATACAGTGACTCGCAGCGACAAAGCAATAGGAGACCATTCATTTCCAGTGAGAGCTGACGACTTCCGGCAACATGAGCGACCGCACCCGTTGGCGATTAGATGTAAAAGTTGAGAAAAGTATAACTTCATGCAAATTTGGAGCCACTTGGTGCAGCAACTACCAATGGGAGTGAAGACAGTAGACCGCACATGATCCATAGCATTTTGCTAGCAGAAGGACCTCCATTTCGTCAATCGCCACTTAGTTTAGCTTAGTTTATTTTAGCTTATGGTCTCAGCATTTAAAGCAAAATAATAATAATATTAACAATCATAATAATAATAATGAAACACTCAATTTTTATTGCAACCAAGCAAAATCCCAGTGATGCTCCTATCATGGGTGAAGTATCCAGCTTGGCACTGTTTCGGTGCCTGGGAACGAGCAACGCCAATCCAGACACTTCACCCAGGAAACATGGAGGCTGTGGCTATGGAGGTGTGACACCCGGGTGGTGACGTTAACTTACAGAGGTAGGAGCTACACAAGGATTTTGCTCAATTGCAACAAAAAGTGAGCGTGTTTCATTACTATTATTATTAGTAATAGCATTATTGCTTTAAATGAGCTCATGCCATGAGCTAAGCTAATTGGCGCTCATGCTTTCACCGCATATAGATAGCCACAATGTTGAAGAGCACACACTGCTTCTAATTCATCTGGTAGGATATGATGCACATATTAACTGGTGAATTTTATACACAAACGCTCTCCTCCTGTTTTAGCAGCAAAAAATCTGGTTTGTTGTCAAAAGTGGAATGCTAGTTGTGTGTCTTTGCAGTGCATAACTCAAACAAAAGCAATTGAAATAGTTCAACACAATGGATGATTCAAACGGTTTCCCCAAATTCCACTGAAAATGCAACCAGTTTCAAAATGATTCAACCCCTTCATGGCGATCATCTTTAGTACATAGTAGAGCTCCGTTTGCTGTTATGACCTGCTGCAAACGAGATCCTTCTGCAGCGTTCCTGAGGAATCTTCTCCCATTCCTCATGAGCAATGGCCTCCAGTTCAGTAATGTTCTTGGGTTTGTGTGCTGCAACCGCTTTCTTGTAATCTCACCAGAGATTTTCTATGGGTTTCATGTCAGGTAACCGTGATGGACCTGGAGAATCTTCCACGACTTCTTCTGCAACCAAGCCTTGGTGGAATTTGAGGTATGCTTATGATCATTGTACTGTTGAAAGGTCCAATGACGCCCAAAAGCAGCCCCAGAGCATCACCGAGCCTCCACCATGCTTGACTGTGGACAGAGAGTTCTTCATTCTTCTTCGTCCAGACATACCGCTGATCCATCGCACTGAAAAGTTCCAGTTCTGTTTCATCGCTCCACAGAACAGAATCCCAAAACGTCTGTGGATTATTTATATGATTTTGAGCGACATTTCTTGTGCTTTTGGGTCAGTAGTGGTGAACGGCTTGGAGTTCTGGCATGGAAACCTTCTGTGTTTACTACACACCTTACTGTGCTCACTGAAACCTCAGTGCCTGTTCCAACAAGTCCTGCTGCAGGTCTTTTACAGTCACTCGAGGGTTTTTCACATCCTGCCTTCTCAGACATCTGCTTTCAGCCATTGATAGCTTCCTTTTTCTGCCCTGTCAGGGTATTTCATAATTTTCTGCCCCGAGCCAGTTCAGGTATTTCATGTGTTCCAGCTCAAGCACACCTGCTGCAACTAATAAATCCCTTGTTTGAATATTTGTGCTGTTGTGAGGGATTCTTTTCAGAGGGTTGGATAAATTTGAAACTGGAGATAACATTATAAATTGCATTTTCAGTTGAATTAGGGGAAACCACTCAAAGCATTCATTGTGTTCCAATTGCTTTTGTTTGATTTTTCATTGCAAACAGATGAAAGTCTGTAAATTTTGACAATCAACCTGATTTGCATGGGCCGGCATCTCCATGGACTGAGCAATAAATAAGGAATCTAATCGTCACCAGTTTCTCCAGATGGGTTACACGCTCATTAATGCTGCGAGAGCGCATGTAGAACGATGCACAGTTAAATAATTACACACATTACTCATTGACAGGAACATTAGTCACCGTGCCACTCATGTCTAAGCAGACAGCAGATTTATTAAAACCAGCTCGGGTCTGTGTGGCAGAGTTTAATCACCGCCGCCCCTCGCTGGACATCAAGGTTAGACACAGGGCTAAGTGTGAGACAGGAATGAGACAAATGTTATCATTTAAACCCATATTTGTGGGATTACTTATTATGAATATGTATTAGTCCATCCATAATGGAGAAAACACTGTCATTTCTAGTGGTGTCCATCTGCCAGTCACCTGGACTCTGTTGGATACTGATTGGTCAGAAGGTGATGAATTTTCTAGAACAGCAGCTCTGACAGTAGCAAAGCTGCAAATCACAGGTTTATATTAATACCCTCCTTCTAATATTTTATAGTTTCTATAGTAACAGCTCATTCCCAGGGACTCGTATGATGGATGCTTATTTTGGAAAAATGTGTTTTTTATTTAACATTTATGGAAGGAGTCTCCAGTGTCAGAGGTAAAGTTGTCACTTTAAGTTTTTTACATCTCCAGAACAGAGAAATTGATGCTTTATGGTTACTCACTTACATGACAAACTGTAGTAAGTTGCACAAAGAACCTTTTACTCTCAAGTTCTTTAGAGAACCAGCTATTTACTTGTGCTTTATAGAACCTAGAAATGGTTCTTCACAGCAGGAACCATAAGTTCTGTAAAAAAAAGAATAATAATTTGCTAGTGCTTTAAGGAACCAAAGTATGGTTCTTATTGCCAGGAGAACATTTTCCAATCCTTCAAATAACCGTATTGGGTTCACTTTAACCTATTAAGAGATTATTAAGAGAACCTACGGTGCTGTAAAGAACAATTGAAGAACCTTTTTTTTAAGAGTGCATACTAACAGCTCCTTAGTAGGAAATAAGCAAATTTCATTTGTACAAAACTATTTTATCTTCTACATTGACTCAACGACGCGTTACGTCTCCACGACAGTCTTCATGGACATGAACGTGGAACGCTAGCTGACTGTATGTTTAACAACTATGAAAGCATCTACTTTTCCCGGGGAATGTCAGATTCTTCACATTTGACCTAATTTAAATAAAATTTAAATTTTTTGAGATTTGTACGTAGTATTCTGACCATTAATATCCTTTTATTTTGAATGATGTGGTTTTAAAAGACACATTGCAACCTTAGCTAAATAAGTAAATAATTAAATAAACAAATAAATAATATATATATATATATATATAAATTCACTTCATGGGTTCACGGTGGCTTATCTAGCACGTTCGCCTCACACCTCCAGGATTGGGGGTTCGACCCCACCCTGCTGCGGGGTTTTCCTCCGGGTACTCCGGTTTCCTCCCCCAGTCCAAA
>JAFFST010052813.1:9430-25728 GCA_022414735.1 Noturus placidus
TATATATATAAATTATGAATGAAGCAGAAATAAAATTAACAGCTTGATTGGTGTATATAATTAATAAACCACCCAACTACTAAAATATACCTCATAATAAGCCTGCAGCATTTCAGGATATTTGCATCTCGTGTCAAACCCAGCAAAGTTGTCTTCTGAAGCATTCAAGGTCTTGAAGTAGATGCCATCTTGAGTGTAGACCAGTTGCTCCATCTCAAACTGCTCCATGATCCTCTGCTCCACCTTGGCTTCCTGCTTTGACTGAATGTTGTTGATCTTGTTCTGTGATGTTGATTTTAAGTATGTGATTATAGAGCTACACAAAGAATGGATTTAACCATTTCAGAAATATTTTACACTTTCAGAATACAAAGGCTTTAAAACTTAAAAATAAGATTCACCATTGCAACAGACTGGAGGAAAGGATAGATTTTCAAGTGGGTTTTGGACACATCTGAAAACTCTTTCTGAATGATTTCTGAAACACAACCACATTCCAGTCTGAATTTGTTCATTTTTCCACACAATATACACAATCAAAGAATTATTACCTTGTTTTCTTGTGCCAATTAAAATATACAACATGCTGCATTTTTGCTTATTCACTTCAAGAGAGAAAAAAGAGAGGCTGGTGAGACAAATTTCTATGGTATAATAGTAATAAAACACTTTGGGTTGTGCTGTAATTGATGAAGTTTAACTTCAGTTGATTATTTTCACATACCACTTCCCATGGGGTTTGGGGTGGATACTTATGTAAGCCACTGCATGATAAAAATGACTATTCTTGGTATTGAATTCCCAGGTCCTTTTTTTAAGTGATATACTGTATGTTCCATGTACCTTTCAGATAAATGCTGATAAATAAACACATTTAAACTGAGTTGTTTATGCTGTTGGTCTCCTAAGCTGATGGCAAGTTAATGAATAAAAGTTGTCAAGGTTAAGTGGTGGAAACCTACCTCTGATGACCCTGAGTGTGTCAATAGCTGGTCCTGTTAGCTGGATCACAAGCGTCTGCACCACCATCTCAAACACCTTGTAGTCACTGAAACCAGGCAGCTCACATCCTCTGTGCTTCAGGTCATATTCACTCACCACTTCCTGGACTGTTTTGTGGACTGTATTGGATTTAAAATTTGACCAAAATCAACTTCCCCATCAGTTCTCATCAATAGGCATCATTTAATTTCCACAAGGTTTATTTTAGCTGCTCTACACCAATACTAGCCAAAGTTTATTAGAAATACTTGCTCCTCAATGCCATAGTTTGTGCTTTTGTAGAAAATATATTTTAACCCTTGAAAATTATTTAAATGATTTGGCATGGCTTCTGAATATGGACTGTGTACTCACATGATGCCTTTGTGTTGTCAAGATGATCTTTCCACTTTTTGAATTCAGACCGAAGCATTACAAACAAGTTGTCATTGTTGACCACTTCCCCAGATGCCAAGCGGTTGATTTTATCATTAAATTTTGCCAAGATCTGAAAGAACAAGCAACCATGAACAAGATATAGCCATTCTGCTATAGGGCTCTGAATAAAAGTAATAAAAAACAACAAAAAATTACACACATCAGTAAAAAAGGTCTTCCTCTTTTGTGGGTCCAGTGGTGGGCCAGCTTCACACTGACTCAGCTCTTTTGTCAAGCTCGAAAACTGCTTCTTGATCTCCTCTGAGATCAGAGGTAAAGATTTCTTGAAAAAAGATAATAAAAATTTCAATTAATAAGCTTATCTCACACAGCTTTTGACAAGTATGCTCATTACAGTAATCATGTAGGTTTCCTGTTTCCAGGTCTACATTTTTCCACAAAATAATTTTTTAGCTCAGACAGTAATGTCATGCCTATCAATGTTCATGTCTATCAGATGATTACACGGAGTGACACCCCCCCTATATATGTGTTATATTTTATCCCTACCATCTAATATAATGACCAGCTGTCAGTGGGGGTTACTCTATAGTAGCCCTCTATAGTACTCAATCATTCTGTGACAAATTCATGACTGCCTTTTCCAATTTTCTGCACATATTGCCAAACAGTTCTAACTTACAATAATAATAATAATAATAATAATAATAATAATAATAATAATAATAATAATAGTATAAAAAAGTGTAAAAAGAGCAGAAACATACTTTGATGTGATCAACCAGCTCTTGGGTCAGTTTGGTGGCAAGACAATGAATAGTTGCTTTCTCCTCATACAGCAGGCCACTGGAAATAAACAAATTACAGTAAGTTCCCAGTTATTACAAGTCGGTCACATGTCATAAAAAATTTATAAGTTCTTCATACCTGAAGAATTCATGACCACTGAAGAATTCCTTCTCTACTCGAGTGGCCTCAGACAGAGAGATTTTATCATCAATTTGCTGTTGGCCACGGCACTTAACGATGACATATCCTTTGTTTAAGGGAATGACCTGATTTCGGACTATATCCAAGATGTTTTTCTCTGTTCCCCTGTCTACAAGGTCTGGCTTTGTAAGAATAGCTGTTAGAATAAAAAAATTAATCAATGTATAATAATAATAATAATAATAATAATAATAATAATAATAATAATAATAATAATAATAATAATAATAATAATAAGGGACTTTTTGAGGGAGGAAATGAGACACCATTTGAACTTGTTTCCAAAGAGATATGCTAAATTTGGTGGCTTTATGTCAAGCCATTGCTGAGATATGACCTCAGTTCCAGTCTGGCTGACCTCCTGTTTTGCAAATAACAATTCAAGAACACTTACAACATGAACACTCAGCACCGGCTATGGAATAATCAGAAAGAAGGATCATAATCTGTTTTTGTTTGGTTCAAAAGTCTCGAGCAATTTTACTAACTTGTGAAGGATAGCGCCCCTAGAGGTAAATTTAGATAAAACTTCTTGGTATCCCTTATATCCTGGTCCTTCACTCACATACTAAATTTGGTCTGAATACATTAAATCAGTGCTACGACATGCCCTTATGTTCTGTTATAGAGACTTCACTGTCAAACATACTGTCGAACATACTGTCCGACATGTAAAAAAAAATCAGTGAAACAAGTTTTCTTAAGGTCGGTTCCATGATGATCTCATGACTGAACAAAATTTGTAGGAGAAAAACAAAACAAACACAAAAAACTGTAAAAGGTGGAACATCCAAATGGTGGAATTTAACATCATGACCCAAAGAAAGGAAAGTGTACTCACATCACTACAATGTTGCGTTGCAGAATTATTATTGCAAATTTTGCTGTGTTGGTGTCTGAGATTGTCCTCTATGAGTGGGCCAAATTTTAGATTACAAAGCATTCTATGGGGTCTCATTGAATCCCATGTTGAAGTTAAATAATAATATTTAAGCTTTTGATAAGTAGCTTTGGTTGAGGTTGACACTTTACCTAATGTCCTTTTTCCTTCAGGATCCACTTCCTGTGCCATTTTCAGAGCTTCTGTTGTTGCTATGTCAATATTACATGGGACCACGACCAAATTTATAGTTTGGTCCTTCTCTATATATTTCTCTATGAGATTTTTGATCTAGACAACAATAAAACAAGCAATGTTACAATTAAATTAAATGTCTTTAATATGGTTAGAAAAAAGTGTCGAGTCACAGTTTACACTAACCTGATGTCCGATGTCCTCAGGTTGACCTTTTACAGGAACTCGGGCAATCCCAGGGAGATCGATCAGTGTGAGGTCACACACATCAGGAGCCATGATCTCCAGAGTGATGAGTTCATCACAAATCCCAACACCTTCTCCAGCCAGCTCATTCTGGGCTGTTAGAGAGATGTAATAAGTATTATTATTATTTTTTAATTAACTGAATATATAATGTCTTTGAAGATCTCCATCCATCCATCTTTTATGCCGCTTATCACGGGTAGACTGGAGCCTATTCCATGGAGCATCGGGCAAAGGGCGGGGTACACCCTGGACAGGTTGCCAATTCATCGCATTATACACAAGACACTCACACACCCACTCATAGGGACACTTTGGACATGCCAATCAGCCTACCATGCATGTCTTTGGGGTGGGGAAGGATACCAGAGTGCCCAGAGGAAACCCCCACATGCAAACATGCATACTCAGTGCGAATCGACCCTGGAGGTGTGGGGTGAACATGCTAACCGGTATGCCCTCTTTGTAGCTCTACAATGATTTATTACTGTAGGTCTGTTAATTTTTTTTTCTTACAAGATTATAAGAATTATACAAAAAAGTTCTAATGATTTAAGATAATGAGCTTTATAGAAAGTGTTAGGGTAAAAACCTTTCACTAATGGGATTAAAAAACAAAATCTAATGGACAAGTCTTTGTTAAAACATATTACCACTGGATAGAAATTCTGAAGCAGAACCTGGCAGCAAGGTTCCCCTTTCAGAACCATAAGAAAGGAATTTTATCTATTTGTCTTTATCTATATATTTTTATTATTCCGAGTAATTTTACCAACCTGCCTGAACGTAACCCTCAACCAGTGATGGGTCATCAAACTCAATGACTTGTCTGTTGTAAGATATTACGGCTTGCCATTGAACACCACATTTAATCTTCCTCAGCTTTATCTCCAGTGGACACCTTGTCACAATACCTAAAGTTTAAAAAGCACAATATACATCAGCTTTTGTTTTCTTACTTCTCCTAATGTCAAATGGACAAATTTCACCCACAGTACATGTGTGTAAAAAAGAAGTTACAATATTGTGGCATTAATATTTTTTCTGCATATTTTTACTTTTAACTGCCAAATCCTAGAAAATCGTAACAACTCATATGTAAAAAGTGGTCATATATTGTATGTAATGCAATATATTTTTACTCTGTAAGAGAAATGTGAAACAACCCACCACTTCCTCTGGGCAATGCCACTCCAGATAGTGCTTCCAACACAGAGCTTTTTCCAGAACTCTGATCTCCAATTACAGCTATAGTTGGCAAAGCCAAATCTTCGTCAATACCAATCAGTCTCAATGAGTCAATCAGATCAATATAAGGACGGACCCTCTCTTCTAAATGGCTATGGAAAACCCCTTCCATTGGCTTACTGTGAATAAGTTAAATACATCAGGTTTTACATATGGCAATCACACAAATTAATGACTGATTGATCACATTAAATTTATACTAACCTCTTTTCACCAGCATTAGCCATGTTTTCATAATTACCTTGTTCACTGTCCATTATCTAAGAAATAAAATCCATATGTGTAGCTATTGTATCTTTCCTTTAATGTTTTTTTTTATTTTATTTAATTTTTTACATGTAGAAATAATTAACTTTTCATACTCTCATATAATAGAAATGAAGGTATTTTACTTTACCTGGCTGTGTACAACAACTTGATTTTGTAGTGGGTGTGAATAAACTGAATGTGATTCATGTGACACACACAGAACCCATATGCCACACCTGTATCATTGATGTGGATGTAACTGTAATAAAAACGCCCAGATTTGTGCAATAATTGTCACGGCCACAATGGGCAATTCCTCTCCAGACCACTAGAGGGCACTCTCACTAACATTTTTTAAACTTCTTTTGTTATCTGCTCCTTTTCCTTCTTTGATTATTGCACACCTGTTTTATATTTTCCAATTTGTCACCTTATGTAAGGTCTGTGTTGTCCCTCCTTGTTTGTTAGAACATTCTGTTAGTGCTTGTGTTTGCATGTGTGGTGAGATTTCTGTTCCTATCGTGCCCGGTGTATAATTTTTGTTTTCTTTGCCTTGTCTTGGTTGTTTTTGTCCACATTCAGGAAGTTCTGCACTTTGCACCTGTTTCCCTGGACTCTCCTTGTGACCGAACCATATATGGAAGCAGCACAGCTGAGGATGTGACTCTTCCTCCCTACTCCATTGAGGACATTGCACCACTTAAAATTTTATGTAATTTATAATTAAAAACAACAAAAAAAAGTTGTTTGGAAAATATCGAAAACATTATTTTCACATACTGATTCCTTTCTTTCTTAGTTTTTTTGAAAGTCATTTTGACAATATTTATTAATACATATAGTGTCACTCCAATAGTAAAACTAACAGTCTTAACACTGTTAATCTCTACTACCTCCGGTGAAAAACAAACTTTTCTCTATTCACAATTAAATATCCTGAGAAATGTTCTCCCCATGCTTTGGTGTTTCCTCCTCCTCCAGGTATTCTGGTTTCTTCCCCTGTCCAAAGATGTTTTGTAGCCTGATTGGAATTTCCAAATCGTCTGTAGTGTGTGATTGTGCTCTGCGATGGGTTGGCACCCCATCCAGGGTGTCCCCCACTTTGTGCCCGGAGTTCCCTGGGATAGGCTCCAGATAAGTGGTATGGGAAATGGATGGATGGATGGAAAATATTGATTCTTGATTCTCCTGGTCTGACAAAGCTCTCTGATATGGTCACTGAACTTTGGGATTTGCTGCTCACATAAAATAAGAGATGCTACAATTCCTTATAAGACTTAAAAGTATGTGTCTATTTGTCCCATCCTCCACTAAGATTTAAAAACTGTGGTGATTATTACTGTACTCATTGTGTTTTATGTAAATGTTACAGCATCTTCTTAGAATTAATAAATCTTAATCAGTTGAATCACTTGTCAACAGTGTTGCTTAGTTTCATTTTGACTTTCAGCGCTCCACACACTTAAAATAAATTTTAGAGGAGCTTGAAACTAGATCATCTTTACTGGGGCATTTTAAATAATGAATAAGCAAACCAGTTGTTTGGAATTACATTTGATTTTTAATTTTTTTTTTTTGTCGTCTATATTACAGTATTCAACTGTAAATGAATACTGAACATTTATCAAGTACAAATAAACAGACTGATCTGTTTTGCCTCTGATTAATCCCATGCAACACAATGCATGTGGATGCGCTTCCCAGAACTTTTCCCAGAACCCCAAACCCAGAGCTTTCAAAAACAGCAATGGAGAGATCCTTCTTGAGATTGCAATGCTCAAGTAATATAACTCCACACATTTTAAATTAAACCAGGGAGTTCTGGCCGGACAACCAGGTACTCCGGCCTTTGTTAATAGTTTTTATAACAGATTTGCAGATGTGGAAGGTTCATGGTGCCTGCTGCCTAGTGCAGGCATCTCCAAAAACGGGTGACGAGAATAACATTTATCTCATTGCAGTGGCACCTGTGAAGGGGAAGCATAAACAGAAAATCCCAGCACTGCCAACCTGTAACTGCTGGGCCATTGAGCAAGGCCCTTTACCCTCCACTGCTCAGTTGGATAAAAAATTAGATAAATGTAGTCACTTTGGATAAGGGCGTCTGTCAAATGCTATAAATTTATTATTATTTTTTTAATCAAAGGAAAATAAAAGTGCTGATCAAACAAGTCCGACCCATAAAGGTTCGACCTCACAACTTAACAGGTGCCAGATACCTCAGCACATCTTCAAAGGTCTTGTGGACTCCATGCCTCGATGGGTCAGCACTGTTTTGGTGGCACAAGGGGGACCTACACAATATTATGCAGGTGGTTTTAATGTTATGGTTCTGTGAATTTATAGCAATAAACCATGGGCGTAACCATGCACTCTTTGGGGGGGTCGTGACCCTCCAATGTTGAGGAAATACCAATCTGTCCCCCCCAATATACAGGAGAAAATATTTTCTATATGTTCCGCTTTAATTCTCCCTGCCAACGGATCTGTCTTTTCTTCATCTATTCTATTTATTTTATTTATCTATTTATTTATTTATATTCTTTTTTAATATATTCACGTTTGTTACGGAAAATATGCCCCCCCCCCACCTCCAATTGTACACTTGGTTTC
Organism: Noturus placidus; assembly: GCA_022414735.1. Classification (NCBI taxonomy): domain Eukaryota; kingdom Metazoa; phylum Chordata; class Actinopteri; order Siluriformes; family Ictaluridae; genus Noturus; species Noturus placidus. The sequence goes on from JAFFST010052813.1 coordinate 17,232, forward strand.
GCCCATACTCAACACGAGTTCGGTGATGTATTTTAGCAGTTTCCCAATGCTGTGGCAGCTTCTATCACTCAGAAACCACGTGAATTCAAACAGTAACTGTAATCATAAAACTATCTTGTAAATATACAAAATTTCAGTATCAAATTTTGGAAGTTTGGCTTCACGCAAGAGGGGGAGGGTTAGCGCTTGGACCTCCCCCCCAATGTCCAAACGCTTGGACCCCCTCAATGTCCATAACATTTAACATTACGCCCTTGCAATAAACTAATTACTAATGAAGGTACCTGCTGTTGTCATTAAGTCATGTTAGTTTCTTATTCAGCACTTGGAATTTTGTTTAGCTGGACTTTAAGTAATCCTTATGTATATGGTAATCACTGAAGAATTAAAGTTGAAGTCATGACTGGCAATCATACTTTGTCCCGTTCCATTTTATTTCAATAGACATGTCAACTGTCAAGATTGTTGGGATAAAAAAAAAAAGAACATTCCACACAGTATCCTAAAAGTGAATTTAAAACTAGGCTATTTTGTAAACATTATTAATTAATATGTATGTATGTTCTTAAATAGGAGTTAAAAATGCAAAATTTCAGAGGTTAATGGTGATCCTCTCCTGGGCCATCCGTAGCCTTTCCATGCGCTGATGTAACTCTGTTCTCTTTCGTCCAGACTCTGAGTCTTCACTGAGCAGTTTAGCCACATCAGCCCCATTACGCAGGCCCATGGAGTCTGCCCGCAGCATCACGACCGCTTCTTTCAACATAAACAGCAGAATCAACATGGGAATGTAATCTGCCAGACGCTGGTAGACAATCTGTTAGAAATCGGAAAACATAGTTAGATTTAGTGGTAATAGCATTGATTCGGTGCTGAGAGGATCCAACTGAAAGTAAAATAAAGCTAACTAAGGGAGATTTAAAAGCTTCTGTCCTGAAAGTGACACAGAGTTAAACCAAAAATAAATTGTCACTCTCATTCTTAGGTTCAAGTCACATAAAAACATGTACATGATCATATGTCTAAGAATCAAATAGTGGGTTTAAGAAACACCATTAGCTTTTTTGTCACTTACCTCATAGTATATGATCCATTTTTCAGGTGTTAGCTTTCTGGTGTCAAAGACAGCACAGTTGTTGGGAGAGGTTGCATTCTCTCCAGTATCTAAACACACAGATTCGTACTCCTGCCTCTGCTCAACGAAACGGAAGTCGACCATCTTCTGGGTGAAAATGGGGTCCTGGGTAAACACAAGTTTCTCCATGCTGATGTACTCCATGATCCTCTTCTCCACTTTTGCCTCCTGCTGTGACTGAATGTCATCAATCTGATTCTGAAGATATAGATAGTCAGAATATTTTACTGTTTTGTATGCCATATTCTAATGTATTTCATATGTTCCTTTATTTAAATTTATTTTTGGTATATCAACATATGACAGGACAGGTTTTATGATAAACAAGTCCAGATAATTTTACTTACTATTATCATAAATCTCAGATGAGGGAAATTTAGGAAGCAGAGCTCACACTGAGCTCTGAACTCATTTTGCACAATGCCTGTCAAAATATTTTATTAGCAAAGAAAATTTAATGAATTGATAATTAAATATATGAAATTATAAATAAATATAGTCAAGTGATAATCTTATGTCCACTATTGTTATGATATGGACTTAATTTGGATTATGGAATTATATCTTGGTCAAATCATTTATAATTTGCAAATTTAAAAATTGTGATTACAGAAGTAATCACATCTAGTTTTCTGAAACCCCTACATTAGTTCTGGTGAAGAGTTTGGTTCTAATAAAATATCCCAAATGATAGACATCCAGCACAACATTCAGACTGGGGTGAAGTTTCACTTTCCAGCAGGACCCTAAGCATGCTGCCAAAGCTACATTTGAGTGGTTCAAAACCAAGCTGCAGAATGTGTTAGACTAACACACTCACTGCACAGATTTCAGTCCCACTGAGAATCTGTGGCAAAATTTGTCTCTCTTCACCAAGAAAGAAAGTTGCTCTTCACCAAAGGTCTCCATACAATCTGACAGAGCTTGTGCAATTTTGCCAAGAAGAATTAATAATATTTTGTACTTTCAAACTGGTAAACTAAGTCAGTTTCTTTAACAGGTTGTAATTCTTCATTATAAATGTTGAGAGGTGGATGAATATTTATGCTAGGCACTGTGTATAAGTATATAAGACCTGCCATTACCTCTAATAGTCTTCAGAGTCTCTATAGCTGGTAGTATGAGACTGTTTACATGCTTCTGAATCAGTGATTCGTATACACAGTAGTCACTGAATGTGATCAGCTCTCTCCCACGATGTGCCTCATAGTTTTCCGTCATCTCCCGCACTTCATCCCTGACTTTGTTCAGACCAAAGACAGACTATGACTCAGATAATGTGCAACCTTTTTCAACCTTAAAAGTTCACTCAATTTCTCATAAAAAAAGACATTCATCTTATAGAAATTATGTACAGTATTTAAGATCAATTAAGATTATCTTAACTGGTAGAGAAAGTGTTCAAAGAGATGTCCGCTCTACCATTTAACAAAGATAAAAATTATGTAAGATCATACTACTAAACCCTAATGAAGAAACTTAAATATCCTCTGTCTCTCTACTGGCTGAACCATTTAACAAAGCACTCAGCAACTTAAACCAAATGTAAATCATACCTAAACACCTGGTCCCGCATTGTGATATACATTTATTGCATTACTATAATCCAATACTATATGGTATTAGTGTGCAGCCCTCTGCTAAATTTTGCACTTTCTTGATGTTTTACTTACTACACATTTTCCATTACTACCTTGTTCTGAATTACATTTAACCTTGTACTATGTTATATGTTTATGTGTATGAAAAAAATATGAAAAAAATGTACATGATGCTTTGGAGATTCTCAGGTTGCATTCCCATTGCTGGAACACAGGTCGCAGGAGAGAATAAATGTTTCCCTCTCCTGATACCCCGGTCCGACAGAGCTCAGTGACTTGATCGCTGAACTCCAAGATTCTCTACTCAAATCGAATAAGAGACATTACAAATCCGCATAAGATAAATGTTTACCTCATCCTCTGCTAAATACCTGAAGGACTTACCTTACTCAGATAAGCCTCCATCTTCTCTGGCTCTAATGGAGGACCGTGGCCATAGTTCCTGAGTTCCAGCCTAACAGCAGACAAGCGGATTTGAATCTGCTCTGTGAGGGATGGCAGTGATGCCTGTGAATAAGGAAGAACATTTGATAAGAATTGGACCACATTTTTATGTGACCATGTATAAATATTTAAACAGTATTTTTCAACTTGCCCTGATATGTTCCACCAGCTCTTTGGTGAGCCTGGTAGCAAGGCAGCGTGTTGTGACTTTCTGTTCTTCCAAAAGATAGCTAGAGGAGATAGAACAATATTATCAAAGGTGCATTATGTTGTGTATTGCTTTTGTTTTGTATGAAGGAAATCAGCTACCTGAAGTGATTGTGGGACCTGAAGAACTCTGTCTCCTGTCTTGTGGCCTCAGCCAAGGAGATGTTTTCATTAATGTCACTCTGACCCCTACATCGTACCATTATGTAACCTTTTTTCAGAGGAACAACTTTACCCTGCATAACCTGCAATATGTCAGCTTCTGCCCCTTTATCCACCAAATCTGGCTTTGTAAGAATTGCTGCGGAAATAAAGAGAGCAATGAGGAAATGCAACAACAATTTGTTCAACTAAAAATATTCAAGTCTAGTAATTTGTAAAGTTCTCAAAGTGAATTGAACATTGCAAATTGCCTTTGGAAATAGGGCTTTTTTGAATTTAATGTTCATCTGAATTTATACCTAAAGTTCTTGTTCCATTCGGATCCACACCCTGTGCCATCCGCAGTGCCTCGGTTGTTGCTATGTCCACATTGCACGGTACAACAACCAAATTAATAGTTTCTCTCTTCTCAATAAATTTCAATATAAGACGCCTAATCTGAAAACCAAAAGGTCAATTATTTTTTTAAAAAACATTCCCAAAATCCTGCATGGATGCTTTGTAATTTATGTAAATTGTCTATACACCTGATCTCCAATATCTTCAGGCTGGCCTTTCACGGGTACTCTAGTTATACCAGGTAAATCAATTAGGGTGAGGTCACATACATCAGGAGACTTGATCTCTAAACTGATGAGTTCATCACAGATCCCAACACCATCTCCAGCAAGAACATTCTGGGCTACACACACACACACACACACACACGCACGCATGCACGCACGCACGCACGCACACACACACACAAACATACACACAAACACACATTTTATTACAAATACAATCACAAATAAAAACATTAAAAAAATACATTTATCAAATAAAAAAAAAATAATTTCTGAGTTCATACCTCTCCTGACGAAACCCTCAACTTGTGAAGGATCCATGAATGTCTCTTGCACATCTCGGTAAGAGATGATAGCCGTCCAATTTGAGCCATCATTCAGCTTCCGCAGTTTCAGCTCCAGCGGACAACGTGTGACGATACCTGATATGGAACCAAATCTTTAATTCTTCATTTATTAGCCCTGTAATTATTGATTATATTTTTAATATGTTTCTTGACTATGACACAAATTATTTCCTGTTCCAGGGCAAGCTATAAGCATTGGTTTCTCTCTATTGAATTTAATATGCTACAAAAATCCACAAAAATCTTCTGTCCTAAAAACTGTCCTGTGTGAAAAAACATAAAGAAATAGCTTTACTTCTGATTGTTACAAAGCACGGACACTGAAATGCTAAATAAAATGCTTTTCCCAAAAATCTTCACCATAAGGGTAATTATACCCACTTTTTAAAAAAATCGATTTATGTTAAGTATTTGCAATACATGTCTCTGTGTAGGTTGTTACTAAGGAAACTATAAAGTATTAGAATGATCACATGTACTGTATATAAACTTATAGCCTGAACTATTGTCAGAGCTGCTGTTGCAGAAAAATGATCAACACCTTCTGATCAAGTAGAATCCGAAAATCAGTGATGTGGAATAATGGTCATACAATCTCTACTCATCATTGTGTTTTTATATAAACGTCCGCTTATAATAAATACATTTGTTTTGGTTTACTATAAAACCATTCTTCATACATGCAGATATATGGATACAGTATATAAGCCTTCACATCCTGTTAAAATTGCAGGTTTTTGTGATGTAAAAAATTAAATCAAGATAAACAATGTCAGATCTTTTGTCTTTAATGTGATATACAAACGAACAAAATTCAAGTGAAAAACAAGTGTTAGTGGGGGGAAAAAAATAAAAACTTACAATGACATGGATGCATAAGTGTGTACACCCTTTTATAATGGGTTATAACTAATCACTTTCAAACTCATGTTCAGAACTAATTATCATACAATTGTCATTAATTAAGTGATTCTGATTAACCCACACATAAAGATCAGCTGTTTATTTACTTATTTTCTTGAAATCTTGGTTTCACCTGACTGCTGAAGCCATGGTCTGCGAAAAGCTTACAATGCATGGAAAAAGATATGACATGATTTGTCCTGGTTTAATTTTTTACATAGCAAAATTCTTACAGAGGTGTGTAAACTTTTTATATCCACTATCAAATCTCTATTACATTAGATGGTTAATTATGCCCATAAAACCTTATCAGTGGAGTCACTTGTCCACAATATAGCTCAGTTTCATTTTAACTTGGAAATGACAGTCTTAAGATACAGCTGAAATAAACTTCTTAGGAGCTTGAAACCAGATTTTCTTATTACACTGGGACATTCTGATTACTGAATAAGTAAACAAGTTGTCTGTGATTGACTTGAGTAATTTTTCATCTCTTTGATACTGTCAGTAGGTTTCATTTCTCTTTAGGAAACTACGATCTTTGTAATAACACTGAACACTCAGCACGTACAAATGAACATGCTCATCTCTTACCACTGCCTCTGGGTAAAGCTACGCCAGACAATGCTTCCAAAACTGAGCTCTTCCCAGAACTCTGGTCTCCGACAACAGCAATGGAGGGCAGGGCAAGATCCTTCTCAATGCCGATACGCCGTAGGTAGTCAATCATTTCAATGTAGGGGCGCACATGGGATTCCCATTGTTTGAGAAACAATCCAGTTTTCTCTTCAGCTGGCTGATTTTCCATTCTGTAAAAACAAAAGATTGTAATGGCATAGTCAGAGAACAAGTATTTTACCGGTGTTCTGAGACTCATAATTGTGTACTTACCCATTAATCTCTTGAGACTCATACTCCAATATTTCCAGTGAAGAATCCATGGATAAAATGTCCTAATAATAATAATAATAAAAATACATGTTGTGTTTACTATCTTAAAGTCATCAAAGGCAATTTCATTTATAATGTAAATTTTTAACAATCCACAGTTAAAGGCATGCTCAATCCATATTTACAAAGTACACAAGGTAAATTTACTCAAAATACTGAATAACATAATAACTCAAAATAGAAGTAATCAAAGGGAAATAAATAGAATAAAATGAATGGAATAAGCTTTAAAAAAAACATTAAAACAAACAATATTGAATATTTTGGGCCTTTATGTCTAGATGTAGTATAGTCCCAATTTCTATGGCACCTACCTCTGTAGGATTTGCCTAGAGAACTCCACACACCACGTTCTAGTAGGTAGTGATAATGATTTAGGAACAGACTAATACAAAGGGGTGAAGCTTTAAACATTTAAACTGTCTTTTTATAGCATCTAATAGGGTTCTTGTAACCCAGGGGAATTCCATTTGTAACAATAATAGCCTTCGAAAAGCATTATGTTCTGTATTCATGTAATACAAATATAGATAGTAGCACAGATGTCCTTGATTTGAATACAATTTAAGGAAGTCTGGAAGACAGTTTCATGGTTTAGGAGAAAATGCTTGCATGTGCTGTAAATTTGTTCTACATGTTTATAGCATATGCATAGGCATTTTTGTGAAATTAAATGGAAGTGTTCTATGTCCACATCTGTTTTAGGCCTCAAGATCCCATATATTATTTATATTTATTTATTTATTTTAATCAAAACACAATAATCTAAATAATTGCATTCTACACCACCACTGTATAATTATTTTTGGTTTTGAATTCTTTGCCAATTAAAATTAATTTATTCTTATCAAATTACACAAATTGTTAATTGGATTGATGGAATGATTTTTGGGGGCGCACGGTGGCTTAGTGGCGTAGTGGTTAGCACGTTCGCCTCACACCTCCATGGTCCAGGGTTCGAGTCCCGTCGGGGCCATGTGTGTGCGGAGTTTGCATGTTCTCTCCGTGCGTCGGGGGTTTCCTTCGGGTACTCCGGTTTCCTCCCCCAGTCCAAAGACATGTATGGTAGGTTGATTGGCGTGTCTAAAGTGTCCGTAGTGTGTGACTGTGAGTGTGTATGTGATTGTGCCCTGCGATGGACTGGCACCCTGTCCAGGGTGTACCCCGCCTTGTGCCCGATGCCTCCTGGGATAGGCTCCAGGTTCCCCGTGACCCTGAAAAGGAGTAAGCGGTTGAAGATGGATGGATGGATGGATGGATGGAATGATTTTTGAAGATAGAAGGACCAAACTTAGGAGACAAGAAGAGGATTTAATTTAAGCAGACATGAGTTGAGGTGGGTTACAGCAGGTGCTGTCTTATATGAGTTAGTGTCTTAATGAATCCATTACTTGTCAGATGTTTTGAATGTGTATGTGCACATGTGTGGGGTGCACAGGAGGAAGGGGAGTTTATTGAAGTTTCCATGTTTTAAGCACGCTGTTTCCTGTCTGTTTCTTACTAATAATATAAAAAATCCTACCTTAAAAGCAAAGTTTTATTGTACCTACACTATATGGCCAAAAGTATACACAGTTTTACCATACACTGAAGACGTTTGCAGAGTAATGCATCCAAACTAATTGGGAGGAACTTCATCATGCCGCAAGACAATGACCTAAAACACACTGCCAACACAAGAAAGGACTTCATCAGGGGGGGATGTGGAAGGTTTACAACTGGCCAAGTCAATCACCAGACATTAACCCAACTGAGCATGCATTTCACCTCCTGAAGAGGGAAATGAAGGGAGAAATCCCCCAAAATGAACAACATCTGAAAGAAGCTGCAATAAAATCCTGGAAAAGCTTCACAAAAGAAGAATGCAATAGTTTGGTGATGTCAGTGGTTGCTGGCCTGAAAAAGTTTTGCAAGCAAAGGATATGCAACCACAATTTACATTTTATTTACTTTAAGACAATCTGTTCCAATATTTGTTCTCAGCTAAAAAATTGGTGGTATAACACGTAAGGTGCTATGTTCTAAGTTATTTAACATATCTATATGTAAATATTAGGAAAATGTAATTCTGACATCTCTTATCATTTGATTTAATTTAATTTTAATTTAATTTAATTTATCAATTTGTATAGCGCTTTTTACAATGGTACATTGTCTCAAAGCAGCTTTACAGAAATATCA
>JAFFST010052813.1:35719-56328 GCA_022414735.1 Noturus placidus
CTGCGATGGACTGGCACCCTGTCCAGGGTGTACCCCGCCTTGTGCCCGATGCCTCCTGGGATAGGCTCCAGGTTCCCCGTGACCCTGAAAAGGAGTAAGCGGATGAAGATGGATGGATGGACTTTTCCAATACTAACAACACTAATTTCCACAAGAGCATCTTGAACAGAAGTGTCACTGACACCTAGTGGTGGCAGTGTAGTGTAGCAGATGATACAAACCAGCACAAACGATTGAGACTATTTGGAGTGAATTTAGAGCTGGGGGGCGGGGCTGAGTAACCCCAGAATGACCTATAAATATTATTTTAATATCTCCAGAACCGAAGCAGCACAAATGAATTGTTTTACTCTGCAGAACTCTACAGGACAGTGGTGTCAGCTCAGAGGTGACCTTATGACACCCAATTTAACACTGTAATTCCATATATGGGTAAAATCCACGCTTAACAACTATGGCCATTTAAAAAAAATGCATTTAAACGTCATTCTGGACGTTACATAAGGCTAAGCTTTGTAACCTTTGAATGTAACCTTTTGCACAAGATGTGCCAGATTCAGCGATCGATTTCTACCAATACCTTTGTTTATGCATATGCGTGTTGCCAGGTTGGTTTTCAAATCCCCGTTTCAAATCTGACTTGCAGGCGTCATTTCACTAGGGTCATGCATGTATTCAAATTTTGTCACGTATGCATTTACTATATGACAGTGTGTCATTATAGCAAAAAAGCAAGCTATAGGCATCAGTCAAATAACAGTTTAATAACCGTTTCGTTTATTTAACTACTTTGTTCGCTCGGCTACATTTTAGTACTTAATAAAAGCGGGTTATTGATTAGGGACTTATAATCTGGCAACACTGCAGTTACAGGGAGGTAGCGCGTGTGCGCATGTTCATTGGACACGAGTTGTTAATAAACTGATAAAGCCATGCTACACCACGTGACTTGAGTGCGGCACAAATCCCGCCTACAACTCCACATCGAACTCTGATTGGTTGGATCCAAGTGTCAATTTTGTCTTACAGGAACTACGTTTAAGTTCATTTATTTAATATGGAAAACAATGTTTATATGTGGCGGTTTATGAAATAATTTTTTATTCTAGTCTATTTTTTGTAAAATATATGAAGAGATTCGACTATCCGTTATTAATATTATTATTATTATTATTATTATTATAAACTGTTATGCAACTGATGTATGAGGACGGTGCGGTTGGGTAACTCGGATGTTCCCTGTACTCTGAGCTCGAACATTAGCTAGCAGTGCTAACACACAGCCAGGCGACTGATTCCTAACAAACTAGTTCCTCCAGTTCGGTCAGTCTTTAACCAGGTCGACGGCACTGTCTTTTTTTAATCACACGAATACTGTCTATGCTTTTAAAACAATGTCTTTTTCGACGGCAGCAAGGAGATTAGTCGGTTTGAGTCTTTCGAGGAGCTCCTGGATACTTTCAAGGGGTGCCAAAACTTTGGCATCGACGAACAGACTATCAAATAACGACCTAATTCGTAAAAGAGACATAACATCCTGCAGTGTCGTACAGCCTCTCAGGTAAAGGACATTTTCACACATAGCTAGCCAGTATAAAGCTAACGTTTATTCGGCCGAATGTCAATTTCCACCGCTGTAGTAGTTGAAGTGCACTTCTTAGGGCGTATACGCAGTAATCTTCTATGTTCTATAGTGCACTCAGGTAGGGAGTAGTCCTCTATTTGAGGTTCGGCCTTTAACTGGTCATACTGAGCTAGCAAGACAAGGCAGCTTTATTATCATGTATGGATTGTGCTAATAAACAACAGTTGATGAACACCATGAACACTAGTCGGTTAAAAGGTTTAGATTTATTTCACGTTTTGACCATGAGGGGAAAAGGTAGCTGCTGCAACGTGACTGGAGGAATTTTGTTATCTTTCAATCCTAGATAATAACATTACAGGAGTTCACGCTGAAGGATGATTTACTTCATGGTTCTTTCAAGCATTTAAATAATTTTCTGGGGAAACGTGTTCCTGCCTGGCAAGTCTTAATCTGAGATCAAATAGACTTTTCACAAGTCCTCATGCTCAACTCAAGCTGTTTAATTTACACTCTGTAGTGTATAACTTGCCCTCTGTAGTGTATAACTTGCCCACTGTAGTGTATAACTTGCCCACTGTAGTGTATAACTTGCTCTCTGTAGTGTATAACTTGCCCTCTGTAGTGTATAACCTGCCCTCTGTAGTGTATAACCTGCCCACTGTAGTGTATAACTTGCCCACTGTAGTGTATAACTTGCCCACTGTAGTGTATAACCTGCCCACTGTAGTGTATAACTTGCCCACTGTAGTGTATAACTTGCCCACTGTAGTGTTAAACCTGCCCACTGTAGTGTTAAACCTGCCCACTGTAGTGTTAAACCTGCCCACTGTAGTGTATAACTTGCCCACTGTAGTGTATAACTTGCCCACTGTAGTGTTAAACCTGCGCTCTATACTTTATACTACTGTATGTCCCTGGTCCCTCTTAGTTTTGTGTCTTTTCCAGTATAAAGTTCCAAAGCAGCTTTCCCATTATATAACAGTGATGCAATTACATTTATCTGACTGCAGAATAAATACTAATCCAAAGACATTTGTTACAGGGGGACATTTCTTGCTCAGATACAATGGTGTTGGCTACTGAAAACAAAAGAGCAAAAGCTTGTTTTCTCACGCACCGTTTTCCTGTGATGTTCAATCTCATATTACTGAGGAATCCCATATGGAAGGTGTGCAGACAGAAAACATTAGGCTGAAGGTTTCAGAATACAGTGTAGCTGTACATTATGAGTTACAGTAGAAACTCTGCTCAGCTAGTTGGTGATATATGACCTGACGAGCACAATAGCATTGTTAGCAATATTAGCATAAAAGTTGATGATTTGGAAGCATATCTGTTTGAGCAGAGAGTACAGATGAGGAGGTGAGAGAGCTGGACAGTCTAAAGGTGCAAAGCCCTGCTGCATCATTCTCTTTAGGTACAGATGAATTCTCACTGGCGCCATGATCAGCAGGCAGACAAATGGCATTGTGGGTAATGTAGGAAACCGTAACCCAAAGGAGTTGAAAATAGTTTATGGAAACATTTTTTAAAAAATGTATAAAGTAACTTAAAATTAAGTTCTAAAATAAATTTGCACCAGTGATATTTATCATTATTGATATGCAAGTCACTCAGGGTGGATTATTCATATAAAATATTTTGAATTAAATTGTTGTGTGTTATACATTTCAATTTTATTTGTTGCATGCAATAGCTGTAAAAAGTCTAAGGATTAGTAATAGACACTCATCACTAATCTTTTAGTTTTAAGTCTTAATTAACAACCTTTCAGAGATCATTCAGTATGTTGTGCTTTCTGAGCCATGAGAGGGCAGCATGCGCTTAACGTTTGTGTGAAGAACCAATAAAGGAACCTGTTAACTTTGACATTTTAGTTATTTAAATAGATTGCACAGCATGACTGTTGTTTCTCTTCTTGGTGCTAGGTCGGAAAACAAGGTGACTGTTAATTTCATCAATCGTGATGGAGAAAAGATTACAGTCAAGGCTTCCCCTGGTGACACAATATTAGATGTAGTTGTTCAACAAGACCTTGACATTGATGGTTATGGTGAGTTTAACACATTTGTGGGCAAATTTTTTCAATAACCTGCTTCTGTGTGAGTAGAAAATGCTATTTTAAAATAAATATGCATTAGGATTTAATACCTGTGTAAATTTAATTCAAGCCATTAAAGTAATGAAACAGCTCTTAAAATGGGGATGGAGTCCTCCAAAGTGAAATAAGCTAGGGGAATTAAAAGAACGCATATCTTTTAAGGACCTTGAAAAAGCAAGGAAGTCTAATTATAATGTTATTCCTACCAGGAGCATGTGAGGGAACTCTAGCTTGCTCCACGTGTCATGTCATTTTTGAAGAGGAGACATATAAACAGCTTGGACCAATTAGTGATGAGGAAATGGATATGCTGGATCTTGCCTATGGTCTCACAGATACGTAAGTTTCCTTTTCTGCTTAGTTGCATAAAAAAGGTGGCCTTAACATCAGTGACACAATTTCCATTTTACCTAAGATAATGTTACTTTAGGCCAGGTTTATAGTTGCTTTTAAGTATGTGTATATAAGATGGCTACAGTGTTCATTTGACGCTCTCCCAGTGCAAAACAGTGTAATGTAAACCATAAGAACTAAATTCCAAAGCATCCACCAACCCATTATTACTGTAAATTAATATAGGATTTGCTTGACACAGACAAGTTTTTGCCTTGTCCTCATTTATATCTAGTATTTCTCAAAACAAAGTTATGACTGGGAACCAGCAATATTAACAGTTGGTTAAATGTTTCCCCTTCTGTGTCACCAAACAACATCTGAACCAGAAATGCAGTAGCAGCTTGACATGCCTTAAAGAGCAAATTCATATGTGCATCCAAAACATCTGAACAGAAGGAAGGACTTGGGCCAGTGGAACATGCTGATGGATACACACAATTCAGGCACTGAATTCAACAGTATTGAGCCAGCAGGAGGTGGTGACAAGAGCCAATCAAGCTCAGCACCAGGGCCAAATGGAGCACAAGTGTACAAGGTTGTAAGTACGGCCCACTATTGGTAAATCTGGCTCTGGAAGATCCTCAAAGTCCATAAGAATTGACCACTTCAGGCCCCTTGCTAGACATGGAGGGGAAGATGTCTCTTGTTAGACAGGGCAAATGCCTATGGTTCAATGCCCCATAAGATGCTTTAAAGAATTGACTCAGAACCGTGTTTCATTAAAAATTATTATACAAAATGATTACAATAAGTTTAGGATTAAGTTGGATCAGTTACAAGCAGGTGGATATTGCAGGGCTTAGAGATGGGGTTAGCTACAGGAAGTGAGGGTAGCTGTCATCGAGTAGTTGTCCAGCAGAGCAGTGGGACAGAAGCAACATAGTGAGTGGCGCACCAGGAAGGAGTTCACACCATTGTCGGGAGATTGCAAGTCCATAAACTGACCAACCGTGTTAATCGCAGTGACTCTAGTCTCAGAGGAAGCATGTGTCCAACCTTCCCCATTTGGAGGAGGGCAGGAACCATTTCAAAAGAGTCAAAATTCAGCTGCATGCATGAGGTCATTGGTCACAGCGAATGAGGGGAATAGTGCTGCTCTGTTTCATGTAAAGGCTGCTTGACCTGAAATGTTGAAGAATTGGCACTGTTCTTGAGTAGAATTAAACTGAGAAAAAATTGAGACCATGATTTTTTTTTTTAAACCCTAGTACAGTTCTGCTGTTCAAAGAAACATAGAATATTATTTATTTAATATATCACTATATATAGCAAAATTGAGGTGCATGCCAGGTACACTGTTACACCTTTGATTGGCAGCCCCATGACTCTCATAACAATAACAATATAGAAATAGTGTTTAGAGATTGATGATAAATACCAAAAATTTGTAATAAGAGGAAATAAATGTATAAATACATGAATAAAAACCTACTTCATGTAGTTTTTGTGTGAATGTTTCGAAATATCTATGATTTTTGCATTTAATTCTTGCCCGGTTATGGCTTGTTCTACATTTTCGACTTATTTTACTTTTTTTGCTCTGGTCCACTATAATAACTTAAAACAGACTCCTAAATGCACAGCAGTTAACATTGCTGAGATAATGGAATATTCATTTAAAAATCAGGTCATGGAAAAATCAGGTCAAGAAGTCTGAATGTTCAAAATAAGGAATATCCCAAGTCATTCAGTTCTGTAGTAAATGTAAAGTCAAATCCAAATATCAGGCCTACTCAAAAACTAGGAAACATTTTGCAGAATACACTCCCAGGCTTTGAGTATTGATCTCCCCGATCTGATCTGTAGTGTTACAAGGAGGCCATGGTAAAACAGTAGGAGTAGTGTTTAATGCCAGCAGGTTATATTGGGGATTGCTGCATTTTGTTGTTGTTACTTTGTGTTGACATTTTGACAAGTTTTTCTATAATAATATATTATATATAGTGATCAGTAATGCTTTTGTAATTGTAAAACTGCAGAAGCAATTCACGATGCAGTTTAGAATTATTAAGGTTAAGAATTGATTGTACTAATTTGCTCCCACTCGTCCTTCATTTTAGCAACATAGCACAAGCAGGAGTAGGGTTTATCTCCCCCTTTCCAAAGACATGCAAGGTAGGCTGATTGGCATGTCCAAAGTGTCCATAGAAGGTTTGAGAATGTGTATGCGATTATGCCCTGTGATGGATGGGCACCCTGTCCTGGGTGTACCCCACCTTGTACCCCATGCTTCCTTGGATAGGCTCCATGTTCCCCGTGACCCAGTAGGATAAGCAGTATGGAAAATGGATGGATGGATGGAAGCATTTATTCTGAATATCTGCACAGCTGTGAATATTCGGTATAACTGTACAATCCCGAGTATGATATTCCTTTTATACAACAGACATTGTTGTATAAATATTATATTTATATATTATATTATATATTATTATATATTATATTATAAATATTGTATAGATATTTCGGACACATTTAAGTTCATTTTTGCTCCGTTCACGGAAATGGGTGCCAAAGAAGCCACACTCACGCTTATAGTAGTTTGTACATTCCTGTAAAAGGTGCTTCCGTTGAAATTGGTGCCGCCTCTTCCTCCTCATCTTCATTTGTCAAGCTTTCATATTCTAAATGAAGTTCTATTACTGAAACGTGTTGTTTGCCATGTCCGCTGATGACGTCACTGACTACTGCAATAACCATTTCAAACTAGGAAGTGGAATTTTATATTGCAAACACAGACGAGTAGAGTGTCACAAACAGTACTATCAACCAATCAAATAAGTGGACTGGGACTAACTGTTGTTTAAATAACTGTTGTTTAAATCTTTTCTGATACTACTTCTGAAGAACTGACCTTGAACCTTGACTCCGCTTAATTATGAACTCCTAAATGAGACCGTTGTTCATGCTTTTATACGTGATGAATGTAGAATGTAATTTTCTGACTTGTACTAGTGTGAATTCATCTTGAGTGTCTTTTTTTAATTACTTTAATTACCACAGTATTATCACCTGATTAAGTGTGTGTGCTACCTATTTGAGTACACTGTTTTATTTCTATGATCTGGTTTCTTGTAATGACTGGATATTATAAGAGTGTGGGTCAAAGTCCTCGACATTTTAAACTATTATAGCTTCACTTACTTTGCTGTATAAGCATCCCTTGTTTAATCTGCAGGTCATAACTGAAAATACCAAAGGCCCATTGCTTTTCTTCACTTTACTCGTTCTTTCATCTACAGGTCTCGTCTGGGTTGTCAGATCTGCCTGACAAAATCTCTGGATGGCATGACCGTGCGCGTTCCAGAGAGCTCGGCGGACATCAGACTGTCAGATGGCTCAGCCTAGTTTCTTTTAACCACATCGTACCTGTGTACCTACCAATGTAAATCGATCATGAGCAAAGGCAAACCATTTGTGTGATTGTATTGATTGAGGTCCAGAAAGTATGATTGTATTTATGGCTACATTACTGGGTTGTAGTTGAACAGCTCACTTGTACAGCTATATGGAGGTTGTGATCAATTTATCAGCACATTTCTGAAAATAATAATGGATCATAAAAATGTGCTATAAAGTCTGTGAAAGTTTCATACATCGATTTAAGTAGTTAACACAGAATTCACAACAAACTGCAAAGAAAGATATTTTACATTTATTCATTTAGCAGACGCTTTTATCCAAAGAGACTTACCAAGGATTTGAAGGGAAGGGGGGGATGTTAGTATGGTAAGCTGTAAATGCAAAACACATGAACAAACCAAAAGGTAAAGACAAATGGTTAAAACTAGAAAATGGAGAACTGGAGCAATAAACAAGTGATGCATTTATTTGTGCTTCATTTGAGCATTCATATGATGCTACTTTAGATCAGCTGTAAATTTTGCATGACATTAATATGAATTCTAAAAAGCATCCAAAGGAAGTGGAGTTAGTTATTCTAAATAATTACTCCTTACAATAACAATGATATTCGAATTACTTTTAGAATAACGTGACACTTTGCGTTAAATTGCTCTTGCTAGGTTAAGTAGATAACCACCAATTATGTTCCCTTGTGATATTCAAAGGCCGTATCCAATCACTAACGGGCATGTGATGCTCAATAATGACCTGTCCTTTCTGTTCATTTATTCAGCTTTGTTAATGTGTTTTTCACTTGCATGACACCGCGGTTTAGAGATTCCAAGCTAGAGGTCTTGCCCAGTATGCAATGGATTTTCTCATACTGATACTTTGGACATTGATTAATCACTTTATAGTGTATTAAACAAATAGTGCCTCATTAACCCAAACAGTACTGATTCAAAATCTTGAAATAATCATATATGAAACTTCTAAGCTATGTTTTAATTAAATATTAAATAAACTTTTTTTGTGTAGTTTGTGTTATTAATAACAGTAATATTTACACCACTCTCAAAAAAAACATTGACATCAACTAAGCCAAATTATTAATGTTGTATCTTTCTAAAGGTTGAAAGGCCTTTTACATAGCGATCATCTTCCATAGAGTCCATATAAACTGTATTTGCCCACACTTTAAATGCAAATACAGAAAAGAAAGGTCAAAACTATTTAAATGTGAGCTTTCTTACTCTGGAGAAACTGACTTTTAAGCAAGTCTTAAACTAGAAGATAAAGTCCTAAAGAGCGGCCAGTGTGTTCATCCTCTTCCACAGTCTGTATAGGTCACTTGCCACACACTGACACTTGCATGAAAGAGGAAGTGACTCAGTGTGAAGGGAAAATGTCAGCTTTGAAGGCAAGCTTATGGTAGATTATAATACATTAACACAGGCAGGTGAACACTGCTTTGACAAAATATATCTTGAGGACCTTTATTTAAAGCACAGGTCTGACATTAATCGGCTAAACATCAGTGGTACGGAACATTACATTATAAAGGAACCTACAATGCAACTTAATGAAATGGGTATGTTTCGCTTTTCTGCATGTGCCAATGGGGATGTGGTACGTCAGTGGTTAGATATAGTCAGCAATTCTGGCTGCAATTAGCTGTTTTGAAATTCTGTTGCCAGACATGAAGGTCTAAATATCCAAAGGTCTATATGTGTTTATCCTCCGAGCAGATATTTTACTGACAGTTGTTAGAATACAAGAACTTGAAATATTGAAAAATGAGTTAAAAATAGTTCTTGATTAGTGAAGTGAAGGTTGTGAGTTTTCAGTATATGAGAGCAGCCCCTGGTGAAGACCCTAAAACCTCAACATCTATATAATTGGTTTGTATTATGCTTTGCTTATGAGTCACTTTAGATACTGGGACTACCCCTAAATATGTTGTCACTCCTTGTCATTTTTCAGATAAGGGTTTGGTCAGACAAGAAAACAAGACAGACAGCTCTTATTAAAATCCAACCCTAAATGTTCAATAAGACAACTCCGTCTGCAAGCAGACTGCTTCCATGGTGTGAAATGTTCAAGTGGAAAAGGTTTAAGGCTTGTCGAGAAAATACATCTGCATCACTACAAATATTTTGACAAAGCTTCACGGTGAGTGTTTGCACTCGTCTGGCCAGTTCAAAGGTTCAGCTGCAGGTTAGTTAGGTAAGATGGAATTTGGCAGAGTCTCAAGTATTTGAGAGGGTTTGTTGAAGTGCTTCCTTTAAAGGACCGTTATATCCATTTTAAAGGAATAAAATCTTACCAACTTGGCAACCTGTCTAGAAGTACAGTATGGAACGACATCTGGAGTGTACACTTTTATAGTTATTTGCCATTAGAAATCCATTTTCATTTTAGGATGGGGTTTTGGGAGACTCCTGATATAAGGCATTGTTGGAGTGATAACTTACACAAACCACAACACAACAACTTTTGCAATAACAAATAGTTTAAGACAGCAGCAGCACAGGCATGTACAAAAATGCATTAAGAGCCTTAAGTCACCATTTGAATTATATAAACAAATACAAACATTCACTTTGTGTCCACTATATTAGGAACACCTGCACATTTATAGATTTATCTAATAAGCCAATCATGTAGCAGAAAATGCAACAACAACAAAAAAATACAATCATGCAGATACAGGTCAAGAGCTTCAATTAATATTCACATCAAACAGCAGAATGAAGGGGGGAAATGCCATCTCTGATCATAGCATAGATGTTGGTAGCAGACAGGCTGGTCTGAGAATTTCAGAAACTGCTGATCTGGGAATTTCACACATAGCATTCTCCAGAGTTTACACAGAATGGTGTGAAAAACAAAAAAACATTGGGTGCATGAGAGTTCTGTGGGTGGAAATGCCCTGTTGATAAGAGAGGTCAGAGGAAAATGTCTAGATTGATTAAAGCTGCCAGGAAGGATATAGTAACTCATGTAACACTCTTTATAACCGTGCTGAGCAGAAAAGCATCTCGACATGCACTAAACATTGACCTTGAGGTGGTTGGGCTGTGACAGCAGAAGACCACATTGTGGTCCACTCCTGTCAGCCAAGAACGGGGAATGAGGCATCTGGTTCCAACAACCATACCACCGTTAAAGTCACAGAGTTCCCATTTTCCCCAGTTCTGATGCTTGATGTGGACATTAACTGAAACTCTTGACCTGTATCTGTATGAGTTTATGTATTGTGTTACTGCCACAGCCAGCTACAGCTTGCTGTTTATATAACCACATAAATAAGCAGGTGTACAGGTGGTTCTTAAAAAAAAAGTGGATGTTAAGTGTACATAGAGGTACAGATTTAGTTTTTTTTTTATGTCTGCCAGCCTATTCTCTATTATAACCATCCTGAAAGGCAGTGCTCTAAATGGGCTCTGTGAAGCAAAGCCCTGTGTTGTTTTTATATTGTTACAGTGGTGGAATCACTATTCAACGCTATTTCATTTATTAGTGAGTTTTACAGGTTTGACTGATCACCTGAATTAAATAGGTATAATCCAATCCCTGGCAGGCACAATGGCTTAGTGGTTAGCACATTTGCCTCACAACTCCAGGGTTGGGGGTTCGATTCCCACCTCTGCCCTATGTGCATGGAGTTTGCATGTTTTCCCTATGCTTTGGGGGTTTGTAGGCTGATTGGCATCTCTAAATTTTCCATAATGTGTGTGTAATTGTGTACTGCAACAGGTTGGCACCCCATCCAGGGTGTTCTGTGCCCGAGTGCCCTGGGATATTCTCCAGGCTCCCCAAGTTACCCTGTGTAGGATAAGGAGTACAGAAAATGGATGGATGGAATCCAAACATTTAAAATATGTTGGGCTATAAATAATGTCCAATTACACCTTGTTTGTTCTGTCAATGGAAATTTCAGGAATAAAAACTTCCCTGACTGCAGAGAGAGAACTCCTGCCATAAGGTAATATGAGTATAAAGAATTGGCAGCAATGCCACTGGGGAAATGTCATATATATATATATAATTTATTAAAAGAAAAGAAAATATACTTAAGACATTACTCTTTAGATTCTTAAACATATACATGACGTCTACAGCATAGAAACATGGCTTCCAGATGTGCTATTCATATTTGAAAGAAAGCCTATCCAGTAGCAAAATCATATAAAGAAGTTGCTACACGATATTAATCTTATTAAATAAGCAAGAATTCTCACTGACACCAAATAAAAAGCAATACAATTTATACCGATTATTTACACCTACCAAAGCAGAAGCTCAGGCGTCAACATTTTTGTAGCCAGCAAAAAGGTTTCTTAGACATTATTGACAATTAATAATATATCTTCAGTTTTAGTTCACAAGTTTTTGTGCTTTGCAGTAGCAAGCATATTATGTAATATAATCAAAATTCAGACTAATGATAAGCATTTTTTGATACTTTCAAAACATATTAAATCAATATTATCTAAACCTAGTATTGTAGCTAATGAATTGATTTAATAATTCCCTTAAAAAAACAACCACGGGATCAGTTAAGGTCTGTCCACCACATTAGTTATTCTGTTGTCTATGTGTGCACAATCTATATATTTATTTTACTTATCACAACTTTTAAATGAAAAGTTAGTTATTTGGTAAGATATTACATATATGACCTAGAGTCATTGCACTTCACTCCATTTCTTGGATTGATGATATAATAAACAACAATGTCATTAAGTGGAGCAGAAATGACAATTTCTTCTAACTAAGCCCTGTTAAAGCTTTAAAGCAAAGTTAAGAATTAAATTTATTAAAGGTTAGGTAAGCATACACAACAGGCCACATTCACTATCAAATATTTACAATCCTTAATAATACAATCAGACCAGAATTATTGGCACTCTTTAAATATGGATTTTAAAAAGGTCATTTAAAACCCTTTTTAAAAACAAAACACTTTGTTCAAAAATAAAACTATATCAGAATTATTGTCACTCCTGCATTTTGCACTTGTTGAACTGCTAGCCATATCTTATAAACTTTGGAGAATACATAGCTAGGAATATGAAAACACTCCTCAATACAGAATCTCTCCAGATACTCCAGGGTCCTAGGGCCTCTCATGTGGACTCTCCATTTCAGCTCAACACACAGGTTTTCAATTGGGTTTAGGTCAGGGGACTGGGATGTGAGGGCACACGCTTGATTCTTTGGTCACAGAACCAGTTTTGTGTAGATATCGATGTATGTTTCAGATCATTGTTCACCTGGAAGATCCAATCACGACCCAGTTGTAGCTTCCTGGGAGAGGCAGTCAGATTTACACTCTCCCTATCATAACACGATTCTCAGGGCCTTAGGATGAAAACAGCTTCCCAACATCACACACAGTCTATCATATCTAAAAGTGGGGAAGCTTCTTTTTATACAAAACCCACCTTGAACATTTGTTGCCGAAAGCCTTTTTTTCTTCCAGGAGAAAGCCTTTTTTCTTTTTTTCTCTCATCTCACCCTAGAACCTAAGTTACAGTCAAAGTTCCAATAGCATCCAGAAAACTCCAGGCACTTCATTCTGTGGTTAGATGAAAGAAAGGTTTTTCTTCTGGCATGCCTTCCAAACAGTTTGTTGGCATGGAGGTGGTGTCTAATTGTAGATCTGGAGACTTGGTGACTCCAAAATGCAGCTGTCGTCTGCAAATTTCCAACTGTGATCCATTTTTTCCCTCTCTAACTTCCTTCCTCTACTGAAGGGCAAAACACTTGTGATCTATTGCAGTCAGGTTCATTATATTTAAAGTTGTTTTAAACTTCTTAGTTATTGCTCTCATATGGGCATTCAGGAATGTAGCTGATTTATGAAGACTTTTAAATAGACAGTTGTCTAATTTCATCTATGAATGCTCTCATTTTCCCCATTTGTCACCTCATGTTTATACACAGTGAAACAGGAAGTCATGGATGACTGTTCAGAATTTTGTAAGAGTCCTTTATAAGAATTTCTAGGGGTGCTGATAATTAGGACATGTGCTTTTGTTGAGATATATATTTTTGGTAAGGGTTTACATTTTTCTCTAAATAAATACAATTGAAGGTTAGATTTCTCTCACATGTTCAGTTGGAAATTAAATTAATTAATTTTTCATAACATTTTATACAAATCTTTACCAAAAGCACCATTCATTCTGGAGTTGACTGTATTTAGGGCTGTCTTCCTAATCTAGTCCTAAATTACCATGCACTGTTTATATTTCTTATTATTTATCAAACACAAACACTAAATGCATTTACCAATGACCAAATATACTGAATCTGGTGTTTAGACCAGGGATAACTACAGTCATGTGAAAAAATAAGGACAATAAGGTGTTTTTTTGTAAAGGTTTTTTTTTTTTTTTTTTTTTTTTTTACATATGTGGACAAGCAAACATTTAATCCTCCTTAAAACAGTATTTATAAAGGTGATACACTATCAAATGACATAAAATTGACATTTTCTAGTAATTTTCATAATTTAAATGAACAGAAAACAGATCTGTCACATGGAAAAAGTACACCCCTACATTTATCACACTTGTAAATCTATAAGATTAGAATCAGGTGTTCAGTGTCCAAATTTCACCACAGGCTCTTCTAGCAAGTCTTGCAACTGTTGGTGTCAACAGTTTATACAATGCTTATACAATCAGAAAGATGGCACAAACTTGACCTGCATGGGAGGCATGCCAGGAAAAAGCCTTTGCTGTCTAAAAAGAATATTATCTAGAGACCACAGTTTTCCAATGAGGATATAGACAAAGACCAGGCCTTTTGGAATAATGTGATCTGGAAAGACAAAATCAAATATAGAGTTGTTTGGCCACAGTAACAGCAGACATGTTTGGCACTGACCAAAGACAGCATTTCAGGAGAAACACCTCATACCACCTGTGAAGCACAGTGGTGGAAATGTTATGGTTTGGGGTTGCTTCACTGCCTCAGGGATTGGATAGCTTGCAGTCATTGATTCAACTATGAATTCTGCATCATATCCACCAATCCACCAAGCAATGGCTCAAAAAGAAGAAATGGACTGTTATGGAATGGCCTCGTCAAAGCTTTGAATCCCATTAAAATGTTGTGGGGGATTTGAAACAGGTAGTACATGCAAGAAAACCCTCAACATCTTGTAAATGAAAACAATATTGCATGGAAGAGTGGTCAAACATTCCTGCAATGACAGAGACAGGAGGAAAATTATGCAAAACACCTACAAGAAGTTATTTCCACTAAAGGGGACAATACTAGCTTCTGGGGACAATACTAGCTTCTGAGACCAAGGGTGTACTAACTTTTTCCACAAAAGAATATCATGTCTATTGATATTTCTGTCAAATAAATGATTGAAAAAGCTATTTTTCCTTGTGGTTTTCAAGTATATCAACTTTATTAATAAGCAATGTGTCAAAGATGATCAAATGTTTGCTTGTCTAAATATGTCAAAAAAGCCAACAATTTCCATAGGGTGTGCTTATTGTTTCACATGACTGCATTCTTGGACTGAACTTGGAAAGTACTACATTAGAACCCAAGAACTTAAACATAAGACTCCTCTGAAAAAAGCATTTTTTCAAAGTCTTCTAGCTGTGTGTCACTGCACCTCCTCATCCACTCCCGCTTGCCATGGACAATAGCAAGTGCCACATCCTGACTCTTCTTTAGATTACTCTGGGTATCTTCACCTCCTTGCCAAAAGAAATAGTTCCTCACAACCTTTGTGGCAGTAGGTGACAATCCAAACTGGGGTTTATTATACTTATCATCTTGCTCCAGGTCAGATGCCTTAGGTCCATGAGTATGAGGGTTAGAACAAGTGTCTTGTTTTGATACAGCCTGCCTGTGGATATGCTCCAGACTCTTTGATGTCTCCCTATCCAACCCCAGACAAGTCTCGCTAGGTTCAGATGCTCGGCGCTGAAGGGAAGGACGTACAGGGGACTTCTCCTCAACAGGAACAAGAGAGTAAGATTTCTTTCTGTACAAGGCCAAGTGGTGAACACTTTGGCCATAGAACACAGACTGTGGAAAACTACTGGTATTACCTCCTGGTGTGCTTTTCTGAGAGTACTTCCATACCTGGGTTTGGTTACTCAGTGAACATGCCTGGCTGTGACTCTCTCTCAGTTCTTTCACTGTTAGTGTTTTTTCCAAGGCAGGGGAATAAGCTGACCTGCAGTGCTGTGTTTTGGGCAAGGGTTCTTCAGAGCAGAGAGGACTCTCCTGAGCACTCCTCTCCTTGCTATGGCTTGTCTTGGAGAAATTCTGAGAATGGAGTAGTGGATCACTAACGTCCTTGTCATCCAGGCCTCCTTTGTCCTTAGACAGGGAAAGTCTGTGGTCTTTCTTAAGCCAGGTATTTGGATGTAGTCCATGACTGCTCCTCAATTGGCTCCAGTCTAATTTATCTTTAGCTGGATAGTCCTTGGGAGAAGGTATGGTTGGACCAGGAGATGTTTCAGACACAATGCCAGGGAACTTGGGAGAAGATTTCACTGATGCCTTGAAGTTGCTTACTATATGAGGGCAATGTTTGCTAAAGTCAGCAGAGTGCTGAGAGGAAGCACTGTCCAGAGAGCTCACTGAAGAATGCACTGGTGAAGCCCCAGGGGAGCAGAAATTTGTGCAGCTGGTATCTAGATGAAGAGGTGAAGGTTTCAGTTGCTCTTTCAGTCGTTGAGGGACATTCCGATCCCTCTGACTATGATCACACTGCTTCTCCAGCCTCAAGGTGTTTAAATCAACCTCAAGGCCTAAATCTAGATCACTTTTGCCCTGGCTTGTCACACAGTCGTAACTGCCCTTTCTGTTTTCCCTACGTTCTAGGTATCTTGATAATGATGAGGTCAAATTCCAAATGGCAGGCTCAGAAGAACGTCTTAGCTGACGAACACCCTTAGGAAAAGAAGATTCCTTACAAGGAGAATGCAGATGAGGAGTGGATGGACTCACTACTGGGGATATTTTTACTGGGCAGGCTAGTGATGGGAGCAATAGGTGTGGGTTTATAGAGATGTCTGGGTCAGTGTCAGTTTGATCCAGGTCACAGTCACTCAGTGTGAGGACTGAGTCATAACTGCGACTGTCTGGCTTTCCTCGTGATCTCTGCATGGGCTGGAAAAGTGATCCAGAGTCGTCATTCAGCTCATTCTCAAGGCTGTCATAGGAAGAGTCGGTCATCTGATAAGAGGACACATCTGTGTGGAATGGGGAAGAGTTTAGCTTGAGAGAATCAGTTTGCACAAAGTATATAGCATAGGAGTGAGGTTTCATTACCTGATCCATGACTGCAGCTCTGAGGAAAACCATCAAATAGTGCAGTCACATCTTCTCCCATTATTGCAATACAATTTTCAATCATTACCCGTACCAAGTCACAGACCTGAAAAAAGGATTGAATGGATTGAATCAATTATTCATTTGTCTTCCATAACCACTTTATCTGGTCAGGGTGCCAGTGGATCTGGAGAACCGGGAACACTGGGCATGAGCCAGGAATACACTATGGAGGGGCCAGGACACACACACACATTCACACCTAGGGCAATTTAGAGTAGCTAATCCACCTAACCTCATTTAAAATACCTTTATGACAGCTCCACTGAAAATGATTAAAATAACATGCTAGTAATAGGGGGAAATGACATCTGATATCTCTAATCAGAATGTAGCTATAGCTGGCTTTCAAACAAAAATGGAAAAAGCATGACTCAACTGGTTAATTCTGTTTCAAACCGTTGCAGCTGGTAACCAATAAAATGTGATTAATAAACTAAGGAACACATTCATTTGACGTCTGGGGCGGTTAAATGCCTTTTTATTAATTATGTATGTAGTGTATGTAATGACTGGAATAATACAAAATTAGAGAATTAACTATATTGTCGAAAAAATATCATTGATGCACTGGGGGTCTCCCCGTAGCGTGATGCCATGCATGTCCCTGTTCTATGCCAGTATTGCACTGTATATGCCTACGTATGTATGTTTACCAGCCAGGAATAAGCATTTGAAACTGGAGAATATTCCCACCCTGGATTGAATTAGATCAACTTTGTTACTATTGTTTTATTATGATATTGATGAAATGCAAATAAACTCCAATTTTAATTAATTAAGTAATCCAATTTGGGATTCCAACTTCTGATAAGAAAAGCAAAGCAAACCTGAAGACCAGTGTTAGCCCTTATTTACTGATTTAATAATAATAATAATAATAATAATTATCGATTTGTATAGCGCTTTTTTACAATGGTACATTGTCTCAAAGCAGCTTTTACAGAAATATCATTTTTACATTTACAAGCGACTTACTAATGAGATCACATTCACACACCAATGGTAGCAGAGCTGCCAGCTTGCCATTGGGGGCAACTTAGGTATCTTGCCCAAGGACACTTCGGCATGTTGAGTCACCCGGGCCGGGATTCGAACCGCCAATCCCACGGTTAGTGGATTAGTGGACAACCCGCTCTACCGACTGAGCCACAGCCGCCCAAGATTTCCTCTTCATTAAGACATACATTAAAACATGAGCAGTGAGATCATCGAAGGATGCTTAGACTAGGTTTCTTCAAGTTTGCTTTTTGTTTGTACTCATCAGTTGTGCATTAAATGTCTGCTTGTGTCTGGAGATTAAAAAGAAGAATGTCAATGATAAGGAATGTTAAATGTCTGCAAATATGTCTCCTTTAGTAGTATGTATTAGTTGCAAACTATGCAATGCAGCATCTAAATATGACATAATATTAGTAGTGCTGGTGAAATAGGCCCAACCTGTACATTGTACAATATATCAATATATTCTCAAATAAAAATAGGTCTAAAATAGCATTTTTTTTTGAAAGAGTCAAAACATTGAAATAGTTTAGTTCATAAAAGACTGGACAAATGTTTATCACTCAGTGTGTAATTGTACACAACAAAGTGACCGAGACAGAGAAGAACTGCAGGATAAAATACCAAGGTTCTTATTATCCCCTCAAAGAAAAAAACATTACTACTACAATAAAACCTAGACAAACAAATTCTGTTTAATTTGTGATTGCAGTGGTTTACTTTGGCAGCCTTTAAGCCAACATTGCCACGATCAGTGTTGTTGGGGAATGTGGAAATCTACATTTTTGGGGCCTGGATGTCAATACACAGGCTGCCACAAGCAAATCCAAACAAACTGCATGATTCAAGAGCTCCATCATAGCTAGATAACGAGAGAATGACACTGACCTCAAGAGTCTAAAGGAAATGCTTGAAATATTTCCCAGTGAACTCAAAAATATCTCCAAAACAAATACAAAATGTGCGAAAGTCTATCCTCTCATAAAAGATTTAAGAGGCCATGAATGACAATTTACATTACATGAACTGTCTAACCAGTGGAAATTATTAAATGACCATGAAAATGACACCTGCTTTATATTTTATGGCCACAAATACACTCCAATAAGAAATTCAATAACTAAATGATAATTCAATAAAATAATGAAGACTATACAACTCCTCTCATTTTGAAATTCACACTGATTTTCAGGAATAAAGTCTTACATTAATAGAAATTTCCCAGTATCAATTATCTGAAGTTGTGAAACCAACCTTTTTTGTACCTTCTCCTTCTATCTCAGGGGTACTGGGAGCTGGGGACCAGAGCATGCTTGGAGAAATGCATATGGCCAGGTTAAAGGCATTCATCTGGTTGTCATCAGCATGGAGCTGAATCTTGTAGAGCACAGCCAAAACATGTTTTAGGAGTAGGATGTTCTCAGAAGGTAGAGACATCACCAAACTGAAAAATAAGATAAAAGATCAATAAGCCTACTTGGTCTGTTATATTAATGCTGGATTTCTGACTGAAATGTTTACATTCCTAATTCAGATATAGTATAAAGTACCCCCGAATGGCCTTTAATTGACTGTCCTCTGCTTCATCAGGCAACTCCATGGTGGCCATCCACTTCTCATATAGATCTGACAACAGCAGGCTGCCTGGGATGCTGCGCAGGAAGTCCTACATTATGTACACATAGATACACAAATTCACATTTTTACACATCTATAAAGTTAATTTAGTTTTTGGCTTGAAAAGAGTTTACAACAGATAAACAGATAGTAAAAGTATTTTAAAGTAAATGTTGTCCACAGAGCAATGTTGTTTTAGGGTGCTTTGATATAAACAGAGTTTAGGCAGGTGAGAACAGAGCAATTACACTTGAGTGCAGTTCCAAGAATAGTTTGACTCTAACAAGAAATTGACCCTGAATCCACCTAACTGCAGGACACAAACCAAACAAGACACATGCAGTATTTTGGGTTGTGGACAGCATTTTTTTGTGTGCTCCGGACCAATGACTAAAAGAGTCAATAAACACTGACCACTATTAAAATACACAAAACATTTGAATAGGTTTTTTTTGTTGTCTTAATCTTTTGCTAATTTTGCTTATATAATTATTTTTACAGCATCAGTTTCATGTTTTCCATGCGCTGCTGTTTTTTCTTTTTTGCTCGTTTATTTAATTATGTGAATTGTGAAATCGAACCAAACTTAACCAAATAGCATACGAACCAAAAGCATACGTTTTTGTGGTGTGCATTATCCTGCTGAAAGAGGCCACTGCCATTAGTAAATATTATGTACTTGGTCTGCAACAATGTTTAGGTAGGTGGTAAGTGTCAAAGTAAGATCCACATGAACCACGTAACCCAAGGTTTCCCAGTAGAAATTTTCCCAAAGCATCACACTGCCTCTGCCAGCTTGCCATGTTCCTATGGTGCCTCCTGGTGCCATCTCTTCCTCAGGTAAGCAACACACATGCACTCTGCAGTCCACTTGATGTAAAAGAAAACACTATTCCTCAGACCAGTCCACCTTCTTCCATTGTTCCATGGTCCAGTTCTGATCTGTCTGTTACTGTCAGTGGTTTTAATGTTATCGCGGAATGGCTGATGTGCGGAATGGCATGTGTGTGTGTGTGTGTACAGTGCCTTGCGAAAGTATTCGGCCCCCTTGAACTGTTCGACCTTTTGCCACATTTCAGGCCTCAAACATAAAGATATAAACCTGTAATTTTTTGTGAAGAATCAACAACAGGTGGGACACAATCATGAAGTGGAACCAAATTTATTGGATATTTCAAA
>JAFFST010052814.1:0-11902 GCA_022414735.1 Noturus placidus
ACTATTGTTTAAATTGGTTTGATGTTCCGAAACACTTAAGTGTGACAAACATGCAAAGGAACAGGAAATGAGGAAGGGGGAAAACACTTTTTCACACCACTGTACAGCTGTAATCACAGCAAAAGGTGGCGCTACAAAGTATTAACTTAAGGGGGCTGAATAATTTTGCACGCCCAATTTTTACATTTTTTATTTGTTGAAAAAGTTTGAAATATCCAATAAATTTTGTTCCACTTCATGATTGTGTCCCACCTGTTGTTGATTCTTCACAAAAAATTACAGTTTTATATCTTTATGTTTGAGGCCTGAAATGTGGAAAAAGGTCAAACAGTTCAAGGGGGCCGAATACTTTCGCAAGGCACTGTACAAACAGCTTTAAGAACTGAATAGAGATTGAGGTGTTCGCTAACTAACGCCGGTTTTACACAGTGCGATTTAAGCCTTAGTCTTTTAACACTATTTCTTGTCACACTGTACGAGATCCAAGTAAAATTCTACACCAGACTTTGTGATAACATAACACGTGCTCTCTCTGTCGGATTATGTGACCAAGATCCTCTAACGATAGACCTCTGATTAAAGAAAACAACGGCATTAATGTTACCATCGTCAATGTGATCCTTGTGATAAGTGTGATCCTTGAACGTTTTTGATGTAATAAGGATATTTTTCTGTCTATTAGCATGCTTCGTTTATGTATTTATAGCCATCCAATGAGTTTGGTGACATCCTATGCCATCCTCATATTGGTGGCTTTTAGACGAAGGTCAAAGCAGCGCTAACACTGAGGTTTTAATCTAAAATTCCTCACTTTGGAAGAACTTTGTCGTCGGCCATCTTTGGTGGCAACAACTCTAAGTCAGCAACATGTTACATGTTCTAAAAACGCGAAGCTAATCTCAGGGCCAAACCATTCTTTTATGATGTGCGACTTTCCTCTGGAGCAGCAAAGTCATGCCAAAATCACACAGAGTAAAGCAAGCCGGCTTTAGAGATTTGTCTCGTACCTGTAATAACACCTCATATCTCTCAGGATCTGCCTCCATTAATGTTCGGATTTGGTTGTTGTAGTGTTCAGAGATGCTCTCCTCCACCGCCACAGTGCAGGCCATCGCACCCTCTTTCCCCAAAAGTGCTGTAGAGGCTCCTTCAAACACAAACACATCTTAATTATACTTTTAATGAGGACGATACACATACACGGAACAAGATACTGTTTAAATGTTGTATATTCCTTTAGTAATACATCAATAATTCAGCATTTAGTTTGCTGATTTTGCTGCCCTTATCTTCTTCAATAATTTCCAAACTCAGCAGTAGTGTTATGATTCCTTTGCGGAGACGAGCGCGGACGAACAGGGTATGGCTGGGAAGTGAAATCCTCATCTGCAATGTCCGGGTGGAACTACACGCTGGAACTGCAGCCACGAGTTCGCTGTGGCGTAACAGAGATCAGAGATTTGTGCCCAGAATGTCTTGGTCTGGGACCCAGCACTGCTCCTCTGGTCCATACCCTTCCCAGTCTACCAGATATTCGAGCTTTCCTCTCCTACGTCTGGAGTTCATGATGTCGCGGACGCATTAGGCTGGGTGGCCTTCAATCTCCAGCGGTTCCAGTAGGGAGTCTTCCGGCACCGCCGTGGACAAGGGACCGGGTATCACTGGTTTGAGGAGAAAGACATGGAAAGATGAGGCGGCTGTGTTTTGCTAGGTCCAAGCGGTAAGTGACTTCGTTAATTTGTTTCAAGACTCGGAAGGGGCCGATATACTTTGGTTGAAGCTATTTGCCTGGGAGTGGTGACTTTAGATCTCTTGTGGAGAGCCACACCCTATCGCCGGGTTGATACTTGGGATGATCCATCCTATGCGGTCTGCCTTTTGTTTAGTGGTGCGGGAGGCCTTTACTAGCTGTTGGTAGGCGCGTTCCGGGGAACAATGGCAGCTGGTAAGCCAAAACACACTGACATGGGGTGAGCTGGCTACAGAATGCAGTAGCGAATTCTATGCATATTCCGCCCACGGAAGGAAGTGGCTCCAGTCCCCTGGATTGGTGGAGCAGAAGGTTTGAAGGAGCCGTATGACCTCTTGGTTGGCCCGTTCTGCCTGTCTGTTGGCCTAGGGATGGTACCAGGACGTGAGGTTAACAGTGACCCCCATCTCCATGAAACTGGCCCAGACGCGAGACATGAACTGTGGACGCCTGTCACTCACAATCTCCTCTGGGATACTGAAGTATCGGAACACATGTTGGAAGAGGAGTTCGGCCATGGTAAAGGCGGATGGGATGGCCGGTAGTGGAATTAGGCGCAGGGATTACGAAAAGTGATTAACGATAACCAGTATCACGGTGTTACCCTGCGACTCCGGCAAGTACGTTATGAAATCTCGGGCCGGGTGGGACCACGGGCGGTCAGGTGTGGATAGAGGTACCAACCTAGAGTGCGGGGCATAAAAGTTTGCGAATCCAAGGAAACGCTGCAACTCCCTGACGGTTCGGGGAGTGGAACATTCCATGACCCGGTTGAGTTTTGCGCTGGTCAATTGTGATTCCTCTCGGGCTAATGACATACCCTAGGAATGATATCATTTGTTGGTGGAACTCACACCTCTCTGCCTTTACGTAAAGCTGGTATTACAACAGGCGACGCAATACTTGCCGAACATGCTTGATGTGTTCCTCTAGGGATGTTGAATATACGGATATGTCATCGATGTAGGTGATGATGTACCTCCCCAGAGTGTCCCTCAGGACGTCATTGATCAGATTCTGGAACACTGAGGGGGCATTAGCGAACCCATACGGCATAACCAGGTACTCATAGTGTCCGGAGGTCGTGCTAAAGGCTGTTTTCCACTCGTCCCACTCCTTAATGTGGATGAAGTTGTACGTGCTACGCAGGTCCAGCTTCGTGAAGATGGTCGTGGACCGTAGCTGTTCCAGGGCTGAGGGAACGAGAGGCGGGATACCGGTATTTAACTGTCACTTGGTTGAGGCCCCGATAATCAATACATAGACGAAGGCCCCCTCTGTTCTTCTCTACAAAGAAGAAGCCAACCAACACGGGAGACATGGAGGGTCGAATGTACCCCTGCTGGAGAGCTTCCTGAATGTATTCCTCCATGGCCTGCTGCTCAGCTTGGGAGAGCGGGTACACATGGCCCCGAGGTGGATTGGTGAGGGTAGAGCAAGGGACATATGGGGAGGCCAAGATTCTGCGATGTCCTTTCATCTATGAAATTCTCAGCCACTCCGGAGTCAACGAGCGCTGAAAGGACAAAAGACTGGCCTGAATGCTCTAGCACAATGGGTAAGGCAAACACATGAGAAATGTGTTACTGGAATGGACTCACCCGATAGTGACGAGGTTGGTTGTCTGTGCTCCTCTCAGTCGTTCGAGGTCTCCTGTGGGGGCACTGACGAATGATGTGAGTGCCCTCGCCACAATAAAAGCACCGTGACTCGCGACATCTTCTCTCCCTCTCTTCCTCGTGGGTCCGAGCACGCCCGACCTGCATGGGTTCGGCTGGCGGGACCGGCTCTGGTGGCAATGGGCTACACAGTGCGGGGTGGTTAGTACAGCGTAGCTGGTCCAGCCGTATTGCGAAGAGGTCCGTTAGTGAGGGTCTGACACCACCTCCTCGCTCCCTCTCCACCGTAGCCCATGCCAGGGCTGGCCCGGAGAATAGCTACATAAAGTGGTTCAGCTTATGGACCTCCGGCATGTCTGGGTGGCTCTCAAAGAACAGCATGCACTGTAGCAGGAAGCCCTTGCATCCCTCTGGCTCCCCAGCGTATCTCTCTGGTGTAGGCAGAGACGGATTGTGCGCATCCGGAATGTGCACAGCTGGCGCCGGATTGTGCCCAGCCGGCATGATTGGAATGTGCGCAGCTTGCATGGGCTGAACACACGTTAAGGCGGCCGGTGGTGGATGCATCGTTAGAACAGAGAGCGCCACGGGCGGAGACACGGAAGCGCTCAAACGTGAAATCTCAGCACGTAACTGTGATATCTCATCCTGATACACCACTAACGCGCAAGTTTGGTTCAGGGTGTAGCACTGCCACTCCGGGGTGTCTGCTGTCTCCATAGTCAGCAAAGTAATCTGGTACAATTCCTCTGCAGAGACAAGTGTGGACGAACAGAGTGTTCAGAGTGCGTCGGGCAGACAAAAGACGGAGTACGGCAGGAAATCAAGGTCAGATGATCTAGCAAACGGATATTAATGTGATTAGGCAGAATCGTAGTCAACAAACAAAGCTAATGTCTAAACCAGGATAGTGGATAAGAAACTACGGCTTGGTATAAGACAAAGACGAGACTGCTGAGCGTTTACTTCGCAAGCAGCTGACGTTAACGAGCCCCTTTTATAACCTTTGACATAGTGCAAGTGTTTGTAATCAGAACTCCGGCGAACTCGAGCACGGGCATGGCTGGGAAGTGTAGTCCTCGTCCGCCATGTCCATGGGCGGCACTACTCCCTGGGAACTGCAGCCACGAGTTCACCGTGGCATGACAAGTACGCACATCTACAGCTATACACTCTGTAAGTAAGGAATAAAACACGTGGGGACATGCTGTTAGTGGTAAATAATCAACGATGGGGTACTTTTTATAGATTTATATTTATATATTTTATATTTATTCATTTAGCAGACGCTTTTTTATCCAAAGCGACTTACTAATGAGAGCACACTCACACACCAATGGTAGCAGAGCTTCCATGCAAGGTGCTAGCTTGCCATCGGGGGCAACTTAGGGTTCAGTGTCTTGGCCAAGGACACTTCGGCATGGAATCACCCGGGCCGGGATTCGAACCACCAACCCTACGATTAGTGGACAACCCGCTCTACCGACTGAGCCACAGCCGCCCTATAGCTACATAGATTTATAGATTTATAGCTACATTTCAAATTGTGCAATGTGAGGAAACAAGTTACTCCCTCCTATCGCTTACATCACAGCAGCTGTACACAGTCACTTTAAATACTGGAAAAGATAGTGTAGTTCATGACAGACAGACGCTAGTATAATGTTTGAAAAGCAGCATGTGAATACACTGGAAATAAACAGTATAGAGACTATAGAAAGAAATAATTTAGATTCATCAAAATGCATAAAGAGTCAATATATAACTGGATTTCTAACAAAATTGTGTTGTGAGATGAGGCATGGTGACACTCAAATTAAGGGGGATATTTGAATGTTTTCATATTATTAATGAATGTTTTATTTAATCGCCACGTCAAACCACACACACACACCCCATTTCACTCTCCAATTATTTATGGACTACAGTGTAATTGCATGAAATTACATGAAATTGCATGAAATTGCATCGATTCAGAATAAGTAAAGAGTGAGAATCAAACCTACCGAGTAAATATCCTGCAACGTTCCACAAAGGCAGCATGAGTGTTGGTCGCACCCGGTTCTCCCCCAAGATCTCATTAAACTTCTGCAAATGCATCTTTTCTTGGTCCCACATGTGCTGCAAATGACATAATTTGATGTGATTCGATATTTGAAAATTAAACATTAAACAAATATTGTATTCAACACAAATGCTGGTTTAGAGTTTGTGCCTTCGGTGCATGGTGGCAAGTTATATTTTTAATCAACCATCACTGACTTGTAATTATAGTATTATTAATGACAGGATAGGATAGATAGGGGCTTGGATGACAGGCAAAATCGTAAAGATCTCGGTGCCCTTAATTTGCACCATGTTGGTTCTAACGCTTCTACATGCTGTATCATGCTGTCACATCCCAAGTTACATCCCATGCCTTAGAAATTCAAGAAATGGTCATTTCATTGCTAATGGTTAAACATATCCCATTATAAACGGGCGGCTGTGGCTCAGTCGGTAGAGCGGGTTGTCCACTAATCCACTAATCGTAGGGTTGGTGGTTCGAATCCCGGCCCGGGTGATCCCATGCCGAAGTGTCCTTGGGCAAGACACTGAACCCTAAGTTGCCCCCGATGGCAAGCTAGCACCTTGCATGGCAGCTCTGCTACCATTGGTGTGTGAGTGTGTCTCATTTGTAAGTCGCTTTGGATAAAAGCGTCTGCTAAATGAATAAATGTAAATGTAAATAAACAGTCAGTGTATCAGGAAGTCAGTTTCATTCTTTTCCTATCCTTTCTCATCCTCCACAGCTGTGTCTTCTTCTTAGGCAAGGAAAGTACTCCCCGTTCCCTTAAATTATTGAATACCTGGATAACCGGGCCTGTCTGGGTTCTACCCAAAACAGCCATCTGTCCAGCGTAGATGCGATTGGCCCCGTATTCACCGGCATGGTCCACCCGTAGCATGCTGTCCAGCATGGCTTTCTCCTCCTTGTCCCGGGGAGGAGGAAGTGTATTGTACTTTCTGCATACCAGGGGGCTGTTTACTAGAATAAAAACACACAATGAGTTAAGAGTACACACATTACATATAGCAGTCATATCATGCAATGCACACAGAAAACTGGAGACCGGTGCCATGTTTCTGCAGAGGTCAAGACAATCATATGACAAATATATAAAGGACAGAAACTATATTGAAGTTTGTAATGATGTTAAATAGCCTCATCTGATGAGGATAAATGCCCTTTATGACCATTAACCTGATGCTGTATTCATTAACAATTTATTGTATTAATACTGAATAATCTACACGGCTTGAGTCCGAACACACTGAGCTGCTCATGTTTGACAGTTACCTCGGTTAATGACAGCAGTAACATTTCCTACGTTTAACGTATAAAAAACACGCCATAAAACGCAGTTTGTAGCTCTCTGCATAACGACTAGACACTAGTGGGGGAAAAACGTAAAGAAACTAAGCTCCGTTAAGCAAAGGTTGTATATGCAATATTTAGGCGCTTTTTAGATGACGTAATCACTGCGCGTCATCCTAAAAGAGGCGCTTTTTTGTTCTTCCGCCTCGTTTCTGGTTAATTGTGTTTTGCAATTTATCTGGTTTTACAACAATTTACGGAACTTCACCGCCACCTAGATTACCTTTGTGTAATATCTGATTTTTTTGTAATTTAATATACTGTCTGCATTTTTGTTTTTTTCCCCCTTCGTAACAATAACGATAGTGCCGATAGGTGGCAGCATTGTACAGGTTGGAACTCCTTTACATCCAGTAACAAAATGTCGAGGTCGTTAGAGCCACAGTTTTTTAAAAAAATCAACTTTATAAAATTTTAGTAATGTTATTAGAAAATCACTACAGTACAGCAGGAAAGAAGCAGTACATAAAAACCAGCAGGAAACCGGAAATGAAATGCTGATATGCATAGATAGATAGATAGATAGATAGATAGATAGATAGATAGATAGATAGACAGACAGACAGACAGACAGACAGACAGAGGTGTCATTTATTCTGGAAATATTCAATATATTCATCCATTCACCTGCAGTAAGTGCTTTATCCTGGTTAGGGTTATACTGGATCCCGAGCCTGTCCCGGGAACACAGAGTGTGAGGGAGGACTACACCCAGGATTAGACACCTCTATCTATCTATCTATCTATCTATCTATCTATCTATCTATCTATCTATCTATCTATCTATCTATCTATCCATCCATCACCTCTCTCTGTCTCCACACACACACACACACACACACACACACACACACACACACACACACACACACAGAGTTTCATTCGTTCTTATATTTAGATAAAGATAGAAGAGATATACTAGGTTAAAACAGAGATAATTGCATCCCTTCAGTCCCTAAATGCTGTCATGTGTGTCAACATAGGGACAATTATGGCATACACCCAGTTGACACCCGTTTTTAAGTTAAAGTTGACTTTTGCCCGTCAGGACCACCAAGGTTTTTTTTTTTTTTTTAAAT
This sequence comes from Noturus placidus, assembly GCA_022414735.1. NCBI lineage: Eukaryota > Metazoa > Chordata > Actinopteri > Siluriformes > Ictaluridae > Noturus > Noturus placidus. The sequence goes on from JAFFST010052814.1 coordinate 7,867, forward strand.
CTCTTAATATTAACATGTATTTTAGTCAGCCCTCTCTACCCTATTAGCGAAAAAGAACCATAAGACCAACGCTGACTGGATATTACTTGGTTGGTAGATCATTTTCAGCACAGCAGTGAAACTGACTTCGTAGTATGATGTCACTATGAGTGTAGATCAGGTACAGCAGTTTTGGGGATTTTAAACACTGTGTACATTTACATGCTCCATTACACACTCCTACGTTTTTAGTTCACAGTGTAGGTGTGCAGGTTTTTTCCATGGACAGCATTTGTTATTTGTGCTCTAGCTGTGTCACTTTTTGAAGACAGCATGCTGTGTTTGTTGGTTGGTGAAAATAATTTTAAAAAACAACCCAAAAAAGTTTGCTTTAATGTTATTTGAGTTTTTCATTGAAAAAGGTATGAGGAAGCTCTACTGTAAATGTGTGTGTGTGTGTGTGTGTGTGTGTGTGTGTGTGTGTGTGTATGTATGTGACCTTAACCTTTGTTTCCCAGCCCGTTTGTGAGACAGAGTGTGGAGTTGGCACTCGGAAGTAAAGTGTAACTGTTCGCTGTTTTTAGCGTGGCCAGTGAGTGTTAGCAGACGTGTTTAATTGTTATGTTGTTTTCCATTAAATGTCTATGAGAATTCTGCATCGACGTGTGCATTTCTCAGCAGTGTCTACAGCTGATTGGTAAACCTTTGGCTGAAACAAGAATGCATAACCATTCAACGAGCATACTATCATTGTCCTAATGTGGAGGGGGTGTGGGTGATTGCTGTACGTTTGCAAAAAACACAGTTCTGATTATTTATTTATTTATTTCATGTTTGTGTCACAATAAAAAAATATGTTTACAACTACAAATGTGACATATCAGACACATGTCTACCAATAATGGGAACATAGTCATCTGTGAATCAAATCAGACAGAAAATTTATATTTTATGTAAATACACAAGTATACAAGAATGTGGACACCTGACCATCACACCCATATGTGGTTCCCAAACTGCTGCCACAAATTTAGAAGCACTCAATTGTATAGAATGCATTTATGTGCAGTAGCTTTACAATTTCCCTTCACTGGAACTAAGAGGTCCAAACGTGTTACAGCATGACAATGCCTCAAAGCGAAATCCATGAAGACATGGTGTGTTAAGGTTGGAAGAAGGTGGAAGAACTCGAGTGTCCTGCACAAAGACCTGATCTCAACCCCACTGAACACCTTTAGTATGAACTGGAGCTGGAGACTCCTCACCCAACATCAGCGCCTGACCTCAACCTCACTAATGCTCTTGCAGCTGAATGATCACAAATCCCCAAAGCCACGCTCTAAAATCTAGTGGAAAGTCTTCCCAGAAGAGTGGAAAATATTATAAGAGCAAAGGGGGAATAAATGTGGAATGGGATGTTCAAAAATTTTGCATAAACAAACTCCAGTTAGTCCAGAATGCAGCTGATAGAGTCCGAACTAGAACCAGAAGATACACCATATCACCCCAATCTTATCAACACTGCATTGGCTCCCAGTGAAATCTCACATTGATTATAAAATACTATTATTAACCTATAAAGCACTAAATGGTCTCGTGCCACAGTATCTAAGCAACCTTTTGGTTTTCTATGATCTGCCATGCCTACTTAGATCAAAAGATGCAGGCTATTTGACGGTACCTCTAATAGCAAAGGCTACAGCAGGGGAAAGAGCTTTCTCTTAAAGTTATGGAACAGTCTTCCAATTAGTGTTTGGGACTCAAACACAATCTCAGTGTTTAAGTCTAGGCTTAAAATGTATTTATTTACTCAAGCTTACCATGACTGGATTTTCTGTTAAGGCTAAGCACAGTCCTAATAATCTTTTCTCTCCCTCTCTCCTTCGAGCCACAAACAATGTGTGATTTATGGAGAAAATAGAGAATCAGATCCTCTCTGCTCTCCGGACCTGCCTGATCCGTGTCGGATGTCCTACCTCTGGATAGAGCTCTCATCTACTCCAATTCCAGACTGCTGGGACTACAGCTTCTTCTAAGGCCAAACAGACTTCATATAAAACCATAATGAACTTTTTCACACTGTCTGTTGTTACCCAGATGAGGATGGGTTCCCTTCTGAGTATGGTTCCTCTCAAGGTGTCTTCCTCTTAACATCTCAGGGAGTTTTTCCTTCCCACTGTCACCACCTTCTTGCTCAATTTTGATAAATTCGCACTTTTAATGTGTTTTAATGTGTTTATATATTTCTATAAAGCTGCTTTGAGACAATGTCTATTGTAAAAAACACTATACAAATAAAATTGAATTGTATTGAATTGAAAAAAGCACATACTGGTGTGATTTGTCAGGTGTCCATATACTTTTGGCCTTATAGTGTTTTTTCATGTGGCAGAAGCTTTTATTCCAAGTGACTTAAAGTGAGACAGAATCCAAATGCATGACTGATTATTAAACATATAGTTTGACATCTGGTACCAGCAATAGAATAGATTCGGAAGGCTATTTCTGGAATATTTGGTGTGTTTGTTGTTGTGTTTTCTGGCTGCGCTTGGTAGAAGGAGACAATGTGTTCTTCACTGATGTTGCATGGTTCGGGTCAGACAGAAAATATCTGTGGTGGCGCATTGACCACGAGCCCCAGGCTAATGTGAGTCAATGTGTCTGCCCACTGCTGAGAGACGTAACATGTCTTGCCTTGACGTACACAGACGTTGGTGTATTCAGTTCCATATGTACAGTATTAGCCGTGTTGTTTTTAACTATTAGCCAAGTTTATGTGGGCAGTCATCAGAGGCATGGAGTCACGTGACTTGGACTTGATTCAGACTTGAGTCATGAAAAAAAAATTAAACATGACTTGCACTTTGAATTGAGATACAAAACTCAGACTTGGAGTTTGTCTTTATAATGTGAAAAGACTTGAAAATCCTTAAGTAGACACTCTGTAAACATGCATCCAAAGATATCATGTGTGATTAGGGGCTAAGATTTTTAACTCCTTAATCAACACATGCTTTGCATATTGTATTATACAGATTTACATTCCTCACTCGTTAATTTCTTTGCATTGATTCAAAATTTCTTTGGTGGGGTTCACCGAAATTGCTTTATCCTGATTCCAGAGATGAATGAAAATTCTGAGATGAATGAAAACTAGAGAAAGTTCTGTTTATATCCTACAAAATATTGTAAATTGACATTTTAATGCTGTGTAAATGGCTTGGGTTGTTTGTGTGGAAAGTAACTCTCTCACTCACTTTCAGTGACTGCTTTATCCTGCATAGGGTCATGATGGATCCTGAGCCTGGAGAAATGGCATGGGATGGGAACACACCCTGGATTGCACACCAATCCATCGCAGGTCAAGATAAAATACAATTATACTATAAAGGGCTTAAGAGAAAGATCATTGTTATTGTCATTAACATCTTTATCCTGGTCAGGGTCATTGTGAATCTGGAGCCTTTTCCAGGAACTTTGGGCATGAGGGACAATTTAGCATTGTCTATCAATTTAATGTGTTTTTGGAAGGTGAAAGGAAACCAGAGAACCTGGAGGAAACCCACATGTACACTGGGAGAACATGCAAAAACTCCACATTGACAGTAATCCGGACTGAAGATCGAACTAGGGACCTGGAGATGTGTGTCGGTGATGCTGGATGTGAAAATGTCATTCAATGCAACCTCTACGATAATGTTTGCTCTCAATGGGTATTGTATGCAGTTCACTTCATACAACAGTTTACGAACTGTCACTGTGTGAGCAATGCAGATGAGCACAGTTAAATGTCTTTTAAAAATATTCATGCATCACTCTTTGCAAAGCAGACATTGAAGAAAACCTTTGGAATCTTCTCTACTGCCATGAAAGCGGATTTGTGTGAAGCAGGGTTAACCAGATGTTTAGACTGTGTCACTGTGAACGACAGCAGACATTTCACCATCGCTCGTATTATATCAGTGTGTGAAGGAAAGGAATGCTGGGAACAATGTATATACATCATGTTTTCTTAAGTGTGTGTTTATATATATATATATATATATATATATATATA
>JAFFST010052814.1:13818-61807 GCA_022414735.1 Noturus placidus
TGAAAGTAAAGGGGCTGAATAATTTTGCTCGCCCAATTTTTCAGTTTTTTATTTGTTGAAAAAGTTTGAAATATCCAATAAATTTGGTTCCACTTCATGATTGTGTCCCACCTGTTGTTGATTCTTCACAAAAATTACAGTTTTATATCTTTATGTTTAAGGCCTGAAATGTGGCAAAAGGTCGAACAGTTCAAGGGGGCCGAATACTTTCGCAAGGCACTGTATATATGTGTGTGTTAAGGTCTGGTGGTCATTTGGGCGGTTAAGGACACGCATTGAGAAACAGAGCTGCCAGTGTATAGATGCAGTTGCGTATTTTGCAACAGAAAACGAAGCAGGGAGTAGACACTATGCTGGAACGATGTGAGGAGGGCATTCTCGGTTATGCAACAGTACAATACATCGGTACAATCCGTCCAATCGTGGTCTAGAACTTTCCATTTAATTGTTTCCTTGTGTTGTGTCCCCTCGACTTGTAAGAACAACAACACCAATTGTTAAATTCTGATTTAAAATTGCAACCACCCAGCTCTTTTTATAGCCTGCTATATAAGACATAAGCCTAGGGTGAGAGAGTCAGTGAGACAGACAGAGATACACTTTACTGGCCATACCAGTGTTTATGCTGAAAAACAAAAAGCGTGTCTCTTCATCTACATCCCTTGTTAAGTGGTTCAAAACAGGCTGCACTCAGAGACAGGGGGAATTCGGCATGCGTCTGGTGGAAGCTCACAACCTCTTGTCTGTCTCGTCTGCTTTAACACCGACACTTTCTCCTCATCTTGTTTCCACCTGCTCTTGGCTATGGGACCCGTGCAACATTTTCATGTCCAGACACATTTCAATGCCCAATGAGCCAAAAGACAAACAAATGATAGTCTATATAATACAGAGTGATAAAAAGGAGAGAAGTCATTAACCTGTTATTTCATTATGGATTCAGTGCAATTACAGGGAAAGTGAGAAATTAGACCTGCATAATTATGTGCACAAATATTTCATGTGCATAGACGTTTTACACAATCCAAAACCCTGCTCTGCATCTCAAAGGAAAATCAGGAAGAATCTGGAATAAAATCTGTAACAATGCAGATAAAAAAACAAACAAACTCCAAAATAAACAATTTTCTGGTGTAACTGTTAGTGGTTTGCTAATAGCTTCACATCAACTGAACATTGCTAATAAAAAAGGAATTTAGCCAACCAGATTAACAACAAAAATATGCTTATCAGCATTATGCTAATTACATTGGGGCATAAAAAAAGGAATTACTTTTATATACAGTGAGGGGAAAAAAGTATTTGATCCCCTGCTGATTTTGTACGTTTGCCCACTGACAAAGAAATGATCCGTCTATAATTTTAATGGTAGGTTTATTTGAACAGTGAGAGACAGAATAACAACATAAAAATCCAGAAAAATACATGTCAAAATTTGTATTAATTAATTTGCATTTTAATGAGGGAAAAGAGTATTTGACCCCCTCTGAATAAGAAAGATTTCTGGCTCCCAGGTGCTTTTTATGCAGGTAACGAGCTGAGATTAGAAGGACACTCTTAAAGGGAGTGCTCCTAATCTCAGTTTGTTACCTGTATAAAAGACACCTGTCCACAGAAACAATCAATCAATCAGATCCCAAACTCTCCACCATGGCCAAGACCAAAAGAGCTCTCTAAGGATGTCAGGGACAAGATTGTAGACCTACACAAGTCTGGAATGGCTATAAGACCATTGACAAGAAGCTTGGTGAGAAGGTGACAACAGTTGGTGCAATTATTTGCAAATGGAAGAAACACAAAAGAACTGTCAATCTTCCTTGCAATGATCATGAGAACAGTGAGGAATAATTTAATTTATATAGCGCTTTTTACAATGGTACATTGTCTCAAAGCAGCTTTACAGAAATATCATTTTACATTTACAAGCGACTTACTAATGAGATCACATTCACACACCTATGGTAGCAGAGCTGCCATGCAAGGTGCCAGCTTACCATCGGGGGCAACTTAGGGTTCAGTGTCTTGCCCAAGGACACTTCGGCATGGGATCACCCGGACCGGGATTCGAACCGCCAACCCCACGGTTGGTGGATTAGTGGACAACCCGCTCTACCCACTGAGCCACAGCCGCCCCAAAGGAATCAGCCCAGAACTACACGGGAGGATCTTGCCAATGATCTCAAGGCAGCTGGGACCATAGTCACCAAGAAAAAAATTGGTAACATCATAAAGGACTGAAATCCTGCAGCGCCCCTGCTCAAGAAAGCACATATACATGCCCGTCTGAAGTTTACCAATGAACATCTGAATGATTCAGAGGACAACTGGCTGAAAGTGTTGTGGTCAGATGAGACCAAAATGGAGCTCTTTGGCATCAACTCAACTCGCCGTGTTTGGAGGAGGAGGAATGCTGCTTATGACCCCAAGAACACCATCCCCACCATCAAACATGGAGGTGGAAACATTATGCTTTGGGGGTGTTTTTCTGCTAAGGGGACAGGACAATTCACCGCATCAAAGGGACGATGGACGGGGACATGTACCGTCAAATCTTGAGTGAGAACCTCTTTCCCTCAGCCAGGGCATTGAAAATTAAAAGTAATTACTAAGTCATTACAAATTTCAAATACATATTTCCCTCATTAAAATGCAAATCAATTTATTAAATTTTTGACGCATTTTCTGGATTTTTTGTTGTTGTTATTCTGTCTCTCTCTGTTCCAATAAACCAGCCATTAAAATTATAGACTGATCATTTCTTTGTCAGTGGGCAAACGTACAAAATCAGCAGGGGATCAAATACTTTTTCCCCCCCCACTGTATAAAAAACATTGGGGTATAAAACAAGGAATGACTGAGTAATAAACCAGACGGTTAAAGGTTAAATCCTCCTGCTGAACATTTTTAATACAGAAAAAACAACCAACGTGAATCATTGTGTATTCTAATAAAAACTTTCTTTGTTTTTAAGCCCCACTTTCTGTACAATGGTGCAAAACTGGTACAACTAACCATCGATTGGAATTTAGCTTTGATTTGGTTTGTGAAACTGCCCTAGAGACATTAAAAAAATATAGAGGCTCAAACACTTGTGCTAACCCGGCAAACATCAAATTAATAACACTAGTGGCTTTTTTAACCTAAGTCAGTGAAATGATTTCTTAGCTACAGCAGTATGCAATTCTGAATATCTGTAATTATGTAGATTAACAAGAAAAATGCATTACTACTGAGGTTAGCTAATAGCTTAGCTTTACCTGAATGTTGTGAAGGAAATGTCATAACTCTGGCTATATTTAACAATTACTCTTACTTGTTTTAGCATATCTATAGTTCTTAACCCAGTGGGCTTTAATGAAGGAACCTATTGCAAGATCAACACCACACCCATTAATTAGTTATTAAATGAAAAATCGCAATCATTGGTATAAGAGGAATAAAACACTTCCAGACATGCTGTTATATAAAAACCATATACTTCATCAAACTCTGCTTACACCACATGGTTGTTTCTCATTTTCCTATAAAAGCATTTCTGTACATGTTTATCTCTTCATACTGTACATGCTTATTTACGGATCTTATAGTAAAGTGTTACCTAAAACATCTCTATCTAATATTATGCTTATAAGGTAAAATTCACTGTACATTCACAAATAATAACAGACTGATGACAGCGTTCTACTGAAAACCCGACTAAAACAATTCCTATAAACTTCATGATGTTGTTTAAATGTCGTTTTTATTCAACTCGAGCAGCCATGAGACACATCTGGATGACAGCTGTATCATCGGCCATAAATAGACCCAAGATTCAGCCAAGAACCAGCTAGTTGGATTTAATTTGAACAGATACATGACAAATGGGGGTCTTCTAAATACAGTTTCATTTGGAGCACTCATGTAATTAAGTTAAGTTGCTAAACTCTCAGGTCCATCAGAATTATTTCTAGTAGAAATACAGAAAAACTAGTCCAATTAGTCATTCGACATGCGAAAACATTTACTTAGGGATCATGTCTTGGTTTTTTTGTTGTTTTTTTATGTCTCTAATAATGTTTCTATAATCGTTGTTGTCCTCGGAGGAGGAACTCTCATAAACATCTCCGCACTCCTACGTACACCTCAGTTCTGTATTTTTAGTCCAAAATATTGCAATAAAAATTAAGCTGTGTTTGTGCGGCTCGTGTCTGTACCGCGATTTATGACACTGATGAATGGAAATACGTCACAGAGGAGCTTTGAGTAGGAGGCTTTCTCCATTAGATTAGAGGAATGGCTCCAGTGAGCTGTCTGTGGCCCGGGCCTACGGATTTCCTTACGCTTCTATTTTGAAGCCACGGGGCCTGTTTTTAATTATTTAAAAAAAAAAAAACATAGCATCATAGAAAGCATTGTGAAAGTAATTGTGAAATGCTCACCATGTGCCCCACCCCACATGGTATATGTTTTTTAAACAAATCAATTGATTAGCAAATACTGTCTAAGCTGTGAATATTAGGCATGAAACATGTGGATTTGAATACTTTTAATACTTTTCAGCAGCCAGATCTGTATATATGAAGAATCTTTTGGAGACTTACAAAATGATTTAATTAAATTTGTGGAAAAAGTACTATAGTGAGATGATCTGGGATATTGTGTCAAAATCTGGGTTAATTTAACTGATTAATACAGTATCCAGGCAAAATTATACTTGAGTGAAATGCAGTTAATACATGAAGTAAACAAAACATGCACAGAAATGCAACTAATTGAATTGTTAATTGGACAAATGGACATAAGTCATAATCTTTGCAATTTGTAATATGTAATTGCTTCAAAATATAACTGAGTAAGAAGACAAATGTTCATTTTTTATTACACTCAGTGTCATGATATGGTCAAAAAAGTGCTGAACTACATTCTCCATCAGCCCCAGCATGTCACACTTACACCTGTATCTCATTTCACCCTGATTTGCACCAATTTATTAAATCCGACATCGGATTGCCAAGCATTTGTTGTCATATTCACGTGCATCCACTGTCCTGTTTACTGTTTGAATGTTTTCGCCTAGTATTCTCTGTCCTATAGTTCTGTTTCTTGTTTCTACTGTTTTGGTTATCTGACTGCACTTTACTTAAATAAAATCTGCACTTACATCCACCACCTCTACTCTTATATGACACTCAACTAAAGTACATAAAATCATGTACATCCATTATACATAGTTTATGACTATTCAAATGTTATGCTCATTACTTAAACAATAACACAGTATTTTGGCTGAGCATTGGAGCCATAAACATTTTATTCCTTAACTTTCCACTCACAGAAAAAATTTCTATTAAAATTAGACTTATTAGACTCAAATTAATGTTAATTACAGGATTACTTGTAAACTAATAACTATGAGAATAAATATAACTTTAATAATAATAGGTTGTGAGTTGTGCACAACTGTAACAAAGTCTTTTAAACAACACAACCCCCTTGGCTATGCATTATTGACCCGGACCACTTTGTGAATCACAGCCAAAAAAGTTATGCTTAAGTATAATAATGAATTACAGATACTATAATAAATTTCCAATGTGTATAATGTGGCTAAATGTGTCAAATGTTTGTAAAGTGTAGCACTGGCAGAAGGTTTGCGGATTGTGCATTGATATTTCACCGAGGTGTTTTTAGCATCACACATTTAAACAGTTTAGACCGCTGATCACCAACCATTGCTGTTCCTAGACATCTACCACCATACAAAATTCCGTTCCAACCCTAAACCAAGACTTCTGTTCCAGATAATTAGTTGAACCACCATCATGGGCATAACTAAACAGTTGCCACCCTGGTACGACTTTCATGTAGCAACAAGAAAGTTTAGCTAGAAAACACAAAAGTGTTCAGAGAGCTGTTTCCTGGCCATAACACTGGATTTCTTCAGTTTATTATTAGCTACTGCTAGCTATTTATAATGAATTTGTAACATTCATGTATTTCATAAGATACAGCTAGCTATGACTTTTCTGTAGCTTGCCAGACAACAAACAACAGTTGCTTAGCTGTATGCCTTTAATGTCTGATGTGAACACATACATCAATAGGGTCAGCCACATTATGTCACTTTTTCCACATATGCAGATTAGTATTATACCTCACCATATATTGACACCCAAATCAAATAATTTAGTTTAATCTGGCCACTTGATCATAAAAGGTTTGTCTACATGCCTGGACTCAATTAACCAGATTATCTTTGCCCGGATTAGGACTGTTGCAATCCTGTAGCTCTACAGGAGCAGATGATATTCAATCCAGGTACTACAGCAGTAGATCAGTCCTCCGTCCAGACATAATTACACGGCGGGGCAAGTTTGTACAGACATGAAATTAAAATCCTGTAATTAGTAGAGTTGCTTGTGCGGCGAAGATATTGGGACGTCACCGTTTCCGGTAGGACTTTCATCCAGACAGGAATTCCCAGCTTCATTTGCCACTGCAATTTGGTCCTCAGCCCATGATCCTCTGTGGTTGTGGAAGCCTTACCATGGAATACCATCCGTCTACGTCAGCACAAGTCTTTTTGAGCTGCACAGAACTTTCTTGTTGACAGGATTTAAGTGTAAACTTAGATAGAAATATAGGAACGGACACGTTTTAATGCATATCCCAGTTGAAATTTGGCTTTGCTTGTATCAAGAATTTACATGTTGATGTAACATTAGCATGTGAATACGCTTTATGGTTGATACTGTTGGAGTGAACTCCAGACAGGTCTCAGAACAGCCTGGTGGCAAATAGTTTTGATGCCGCTACGCTAGCAGTGGACTGTGAGAGCAGCCTTCAGACAGCCGACCGTGCGCCGATTGAGCATGTAGTCTTACCATCAAACCCAAGACAGGAGGAAGGAAGGGGCAGAAGTCTCAGGCAGGAGAAGAGAGGATATGTGTGGATGTGTGGTTGAGTGGATGGTGGGGGCTTGGTTTGGGGGGTGGAGTGTGTGGAGGAAAACAAGTCGAGTCATAATTGCACGCGTAGGCTGACACATCTGGAATTACCACTTTGGCTCAGAGCCACAGTCTACGCTGCTCCTGAAAAAATAAAGAAACATATTTTTTTTGCTTGCTCCTCAAAGCTGTGCTTAATGGGCTTGGCACTTTTCTCCAGGGCTGATGCTAAATTTGTACCCCATCTCCTCCCGCCTCTCTGTTGGAGCGTGTGGGCTGAAAATGACACCATTATTTTCACCAGACTGTTTTCCTTCAGAGAGAGAGTGAGTGAGAGAGAGAGAGAGAGAGAGAGGAAGTGGAGGTGAGTCGGTCTTGCAAAAGCAGCACGCTCTAGACTGGAATATAGACACTTTCTCACACATGTACACAGAGACATTGCAGGGCTACAGTCCAGCGTTCACTGGCTTCACCTCCTTATACCACTAGTGTTAAATGTCTGACTGCTCCATAGGGCATTTAGTGGTGTGCTTTTGGAAAAGGCCTTACTTGAAAATAACCAAGTATCTGGCACTTATCTTTAGCATACAACATTCAAGTGAGTTCATTGAGTGCCTTGACATAGGTTAGGTTTTACTATATGACATTTATATGAATCTTGACCACATCTGAGGATATTTCACCTCCTGCATTCATATTTAATGTAGGGGCGGTTGTGGCGCATGTGGTAGAGCGGGTTGTCCACTAATCGTAGGGTTGGCGGTTCGATTCCCAGCCCATGTGACTCCACATACCGAAGTGTACTTGGGCAAGACACTGAACCCCAAGTTGCTCCCGATGCAAGTTAATGCCTTGCATGGTAGCTCTGCTACCATTGGTGCGTGAGTGTGTGTGTGAATGGGTGAATGAGACACAGTGTAAAGTGCTTTGGATAAAAGCGCTATATAAGTGCACATTTACCATTTTGGCCATTTTCTAACTTTATACCCCAGACTGGTGATTCACTCTTTGCTCATATTGGAGTACATCTCCCTAAAGACACTTGGACACACACATTCACACACCCATCCCGTGCCGAGAAACAAAACCGTGCCATGAAAGCTTGAGAGAAGAATTGTGAGAGCTTCAGGAACAGGAGAGTGAATGGATACTTTCAGCAGTCTCAGATACCCTGACTTTCTTTGGGTGAGTTATCAGGCCTAGGGACATGTCTAAATTTAACCCCCCAAAAGTTAGGTATTACTGTATGTAAGTTATAAGACACTTGCCATGCTTTAATAGGAAATAAATCAATGACGGTGAGGGGTGATGAAGCGAAGTTACTGTTACCATACCGATTGTTGGCAGTATTTAAAGTGGTTTCTTCTTTGTATACCAATTACAATGGTTTTATTTATTAAAGAACCACACCTCATACTTTTTTGTCTATTTATGGTTACATACAATGTTGTGGAAAGTCCTCAAATCAAGTTCCTGTTATCATTTACATCAGTGGTCACCAACCCTCTTCCTTGAGATTTACCTTCCTGAAGGTTTCATCTCCAAGCAAAATATAACACACTGGTTTTATTTTATCAAGAACTTCTTAAGCCTTAAGAAGTTGGGCACGATTATGGTTGGAGCTACAGTCTTCGGGAAGGTAGATCTCCAGGAACAGGGTAAGTTCTGAACACTTTAGTAAAGTGGTAAAGTGTAGCTTCAACCATAATCGTGCCCACCTGACCATCTAATCATTAATCTTATCTCTGCCTGTTACAAAGCACTAACACTGAAGACTCCTTCTATAAATGTTAAATAAATGTCTCCTTACAGAAAACTTCACCATATCAAAAATTGCGTGTTTTTTAAATCAGTTTATGTGGAACGTCAACGATACAAGTCACAGCTGCATTACTGTCAGTGTGGTTAAAGACATTTAATCATCACATTCTGACCAATCAGAATCATGGAATCGACAGCTAGTGTACTGCATTTTTAAATATTATTTGTCAGTAAGTTGTATCCTGTTTATGATATGATGACATGCTGTATGATTTAGTGACCATATGATGCCTCACTGAGTGTTCAAAAACGTATCCATGCACAACCAAATTCTAGTTTACTTCTATATGCAAATAAAAATGTATATTAAAACAACCCAAAGAGTAAATTTGATGGAAAGTATTTGCTTGGAGTTTAATGGGTTAAAATGGCCACATTAACACTATGTCAGGTTTCATTTCAAAATAGACGAAACAACAATGCGACTACACCCAAGAGCATCTTAGTATCCTGACCACATCTAAGGATATTTTGCTGCCACCCCCAGAATTCTCAGGTTGAATACAAACAGCAAAACCTATGATTAATTTAGACTGTTTTCTAATTTTATAACCAAGACTGGTGATTCGTTGTTTTTTTTTACATTGGAGTAACTATGAGGTCAATACAGGACACTGAATGGTATATACTTTCACTAAAGTCCTTTAGCTGTGTAAAGCCTGTAGAATCAGTTGGGCCCACCACACTGCGCCGTGGTTTAAACCGATATTTAGACTATTATTTAGATGTCTGGTCTTGATTAGGACAAAAACAAAGCAAGATAATGTGGCATATTGGATATACCCCATGGGAAGGCTGTTTAATGTTTCATAAGCCATAACTACTGTTCGATGTAAACAAACTCCAGAGCCACCCACTCCCTTTTTCAGGGGTCGTGTTATTGCTGTAGTCGCGTGTGGCAGTTTTTTCTTCCAGCACTGGAGGCTTGCTTCTTCCCGCTTCTGCTACTTCAGACGTAATAACATGGTCGCTCGGTTGTCTAGAGCCAGTTAGTCAAACCCTTGGTGGCTTCATGGTTAACCACCAAGAATGCCTCCATTCATCTCTCTGTCTAACGCCTCTGGTATTGTTTACACTCCGCTATAGATGGCCGCTTTATATATGAGACGACGACACCATTATGATCTATTACTGACAGCTTTGTAAACAGTTGTGGATGGAAGTGACCACCGATCTCCAGGGCCACTGGGTTCAGGTTCAGTAGGTTCACTCAATCAACAAAATTTCTAGGGCTAATTAAAGGCCTTTTAAAGAAACTGCGCTTGATAGAAAACAGGCTGATACACAGTTTGGTCTTTCACATCCCACAAGTCAACAATTTAGCATAATACAGTACAGGCTACCTAATTTCAGTCCAGCTCAGTTTACTGGACTTAAACTGGTAATTTAATTGGAGAGTCAAATCAAAGCAGGGAGATCACCATATTTTCCTGGGTGCCAACTGTCCACATAAAAATTGACCTGGTAATGGCAATTTAAAAAAAAAAAGTCTTGTAGATACTCACATTGGGCATGGATAACGTAAGAAATTCTTATGAAAGACATTTCAAGCACTTTGGATATAATATTATATCAGTCACCGGTTTCGTGCAAATTATATCATTTCTTGCTAACTCGATGTGCCCAAAAGCAATGAAAATAAATAAACATGGATGACCCAGAAAAGCAAAGGTATCACCCGATTAGGTCGGCACGTGTGTTGTTTTCTGTGCTGAACTAGGCTGATGACTCTTTCTTAACAATAATTAACCCCAATATAAATATACGTTGAAATTCGGTGCCAAGTAAGTGTCTCAACACGGGTCAAATCAGAGTTCAGAGTTACCATGCCTGTAGTGGCTGAGTTTAATGCAATTGTTGGAGAATTGAAGTGAAAAATAGGTTTGCAGACACAACTATTTGTACCTCATGAAGAAAAGCATTGCAGATATTTGCTCTGCTGTAGAACATGTCTTGACACGGACAGTGTGGGTCGGCTTGTCCAGTCATCTGTTTTTCCATGTCTTGGTTGCGTCTCCCTGGCCAAGGTTAGCCTAAAAGTTTCCGCCAGTGTGCCTGGCTTTTCCAGAACTTTAGACCGCGATGACTAGCATCTGTTCGGCTGATGTGAACTCTTGATAGAACACTCTTAGCTTCAAAAGAGACAGACATAATACAAATCTGTCTGTCTGTTTCAGTAGTGCTGATCTGTTAAAGCAAAGGTGTGTGTGTGGGTGTGTGTGTGTGTGTGTGTGTGTTTTATTAGGACAGGCCAGTTGGCTCTGGTAGCTCTTTTCTCTGCACTGCTAAATACTGAGATACTCCTCTTTCTACGAAGTGTCACTCTTGGCACTCTCATCTGGCAGACGCATATACTATAGAGTGATTATTGTATGGCCTGATGGTAAAGGATGATCTGTCCATGACCTTATACTAAACTGAGCTGATGTTTAGTTAAAGATCTAGAGTTGGTGTGTTTTCATGTGAGAAGGAATGGGAGGGAAATAGAGGCAGACTGACAGAGATAGGGAGGGAAGAAATGAAGAAAAGGGAGGGATAAAGTAAATGAGAGCAGGAACATGTGAAAAGAAGGAGGGAGAACTGAGAGAGAGAGAATATAACCACCCACCTAAGTGGCCAACAGCCATAAAACAGCCTGTCTTCCAGTCTCCAAAACAAGGACCTCTCAGTCGCAAGGTGTATGGGAGAAGATAGAGAGAGATAGATAGAGAGAGAGAGAGAGAGAGAGAGGAGAAAATCTACCTAGGGAGTACTTATTAAGGGAGAGAGAGAGAGAAAGAGTTGGACTGAATAACAAAACAGTGCCACGAAATAAACCTGTGAAACTTGTGGCAGCTTGAATGGATACTTTCTGCAGCCTCAGTGGCCTTGACCCTCTTTGGGTGAGTGATCAGAACATGTCAAGCATCATCCTTGTGTATTGATTTACATTTTTTATTTAAATATTACAATTGTTTATGCTAATTATATGATGTCAATAATCTGCTTGTTATGATAAGTGTTGGGTAATATGATCACATAATGTATTATTCAATGACCTTCTGATGCCTCATCACCAGTTCCCATAAGATGCGGATGCACAAGCAACAGAGTCTTGTTCACGTGGATATGCACAAGAAATCAAAATGCTCATTTATAAAACCAAAAGTGGAAATTTTAACTGAATACAAACTCACTGTAATGTAAGCAAGTGTAGCTATAAAGCCCACATTGATGCACAAGTATTTTATGTAGGTTACATACTGTAGTCAATGCAGAAATGCAGTGTTCTTTTCATTTTTCACTTCGTAACTTCTCAAACTCTCAGCATTATTATACTTGACTAAACATTCGTACTGTAGCTACTATGAATTATTCAGTAACTACCGTGTCAAATGTTTGTAGTTGCAAGAAAGTGAAAGGGGTACATCTGGACCCCTGGGTTCTATCACACAAAAAACGTAACAGAAGCAAGAACAATAGAATAAGGTTAAATTCATCTGGTTTGAAAGAAGGAGAATGGCTAAGTCAGACCATGTTTTTTTGCAATGTTATGGACAGTTGGAGTTCCAGTAATTTCTGAGATCAACAGCAGATGGATTGGCAAAATTAGCCAAACCACCATAGCACATGGTGTGCAGGTCCATCTCTAGGGCTTAACACCAATGTTTTATGTATAGCATTGTACCAATACTCTAAACAACAACAACAACAAAAACAAAAGCAGTTTGGGACAGAGTCTTCAGTGAATTCAGCATAATTCCAGTAATTATAGGACATTCCCATGCCTACATGTGGATTGACTCAAGGTTTCTTTAGGAGTGGTGGTTTTGTTTAGCTTATTATAAAAAAAAAAATTCCTAAATAGATTCAACATGCAAATGAAACAGAGCGAAACATGATTGATTTTGTTTTGAAATCAGCAACATTAAATTAAATAATGAATACCGTTATGTTTCTCATAATGGCATATCAGGATATGACTTCACCACTCATCTTCTAATATTCCAGGACTGGAACCAGACATGGTACACACACACACCTGAACTGAGTGACTGTTTCCAGAACACAGTGCTGGTCTGGGCGCCCTGTATCTACCTGTGGCTCTGCTCGCCGTTCTACTGTCTTCATTTGTACTGCCATGGTCGAGGACGCCTGCCCCTCTCACTTCTCTGCAGTGCCAAGCTGGTGAGTGAGTTCTCAGGTAGCCTTTGATTGGAGGAACCTGTTGTATAGTTAATACGGATGGCGTCAGACTCAAGGACAGCCATATTAAGCCTTAAAAGAATGGTGTTGAATGAAAATAGCAGGCTTAGAGACAGCTTTAGGCATTATACAGAGAGCCACATTGGCTATAAAAGCTAAACCGGTTGGTGTTGGATGAAAGCAAATGTGGCGGGATGGTGTCCAGCCTGTGGAGCAGTTTCTGGAGAAGGAGATGGCGAATTGGGATGGTGGCCCAGTACCACAAAAGCTTGTGGGTGAGAGTAACATACTGGTGCTTGTTTGGGTTTGCTTGGTGATACACTGTTTTTCACATAGCTACCATGCTCAGTTTATGAATAAATGCCCGTTCACAACAATAACGATAACTACAACTATAACCATATTAGTCTCCACACCAATGCATGATATCATTCTGTTTATTCTAAGCACGTTCTGCAGTTATGTATCTGATGCTTTAAATGTGCGAGCTCTGTAAACAGGGTGGATTCTTATTGGCTGTCAATATTTTCATCATTCATCAGCTGGAAAAAAAAAATATTCTGAAAATGATTCCAATGATACTGTTTCTCTGTGGCATTATCTTTCTAGTTGTGGAGTGGACTCTGCTAAGCTTTTATACTTGACGGATTTTTTAAACTATATCTTTATCGTTATTGTTATAGTTATCATCCGTGGTGTGAACGGGCCTTGACAGTTTATTCATCGTTGAAGAAAAAATAATTATGTTTGATATTTTTTATGGAATAAATTGTAGATATCATAGGTTTTTGTCATGTCTTAGATCAGCAGGTAAATCTAGAACCCTTAAGGCAGGCGTGTGTGATCTTGTCTGCAAAAAGCCAGTATGGCTGCAGGATTTCATTCCGACCTGACAGAAACACGTCTAATTCTACCTGTTTCCATCAGTTGGCCTTCAATTGACTATCAGGTGTGGCGCCTGAATACTTGGAAAGAAACCTGCAGCCTGACCCCTTTGTGAAGCCCCTTTGTGGATAAGACTGAACACCCCTGCCTAAAGGGTTCTTTGGCATGCCCTTCTGGGAGAACCTTTAAAGATTGTATGTCGAAAATTTCCAACAGAGGGTTTTCCTATCTGAGAGGGTTCAATCTAGGAAGGCTAGGAAACCAAACCCAAACAGCTTTGATGAACACTATTTTAAGCTTTTGATTGAGAGGAATTTGCAGTTCCAGTAGGGAAACTTTCACAGTGTACCTCTGAAATGGTTAAACGGCACCACTGCCGCCTACAAAAACCATATTTCCAGACACAATACATAACTCCTGCAGTGTACTAACCAAAGTAATTTCCGGAAGGATGAGTCAGATGAGTTTCTCACTCAGGTCTTATTTCCGTTCGTATCTGTCTCCTATAGTTGCTGGGCTTCTTCTTGGCATCCTTTGGCTTTGTTGAATTCTTCTATATCCTGTTGGAGCGAAACCAAGAGATCCACCGCCACTTCATCTTTCTCCTGGCCTCGGTCATACGCAGCCTCACTGTGGTAACATATATTCCATTACACTGAAGTGTCAATGTTATGCATGATATGTTAGACCACCAATCATAACCACTGCCAGGAACGATTGCATGGAAATGATGAACCATAAATCAAACACAGGAAAATACATCCAGGGCTCTTTTTGTAGCTGGATTTTAAGGGTAAAACAGCCCTGGCTCCACTTCCATCCTCTTTGGACATTATATAACATTATTTGGCAATATCGTTAAAATATCTGCAATCAATAACTTTTATAAATGACTGAGGAAAAAAATACAACCAATCCTTTTGACTGTCCTCATTCTAATACATCAGAAAGGTAGCTAGCTAGCAAGATATCTAGCTGTGTTGTGTACATTTTGCACATTTGTACTATCATACATTTGTATGATGTTTTTCTGTGAGGTAAGATTTTTGACCCAGGCAGTAGAAGATTAATTTTAAGCTGTGGGATTGGGTTTAGAGAGTTTTTATATTCTTTAATGAGATTTACAAGAAGCCTGGCTAACTAAAAATTATGAACACTTAAAAATCAATTAAATATCCTCCCTGAAATCTGGTCATTTCATATTAGCTACCAGGCTAACAAAATCTGAAGATGATAAAATCTGGGAAATTACATGCACATATTTTATATATATATATATATATATATATATATATACCAACACATACTTTAAAATATCAGCAGTCTTGTCAGGATAGCATACAGTATCTTAGCTTAGCTTGATAGTGTTGCTATCTGCTTATTTTAGCTAACTGGCTATGAAAATATGGTGAAAATATATAGCTTTCCTTGGTTTGTGTAGGTTTGGGATATTTTCTCTGAGGTAAGACTTTTGAGACAGGCAAGTGAAGATTAATTTTTAGCTGTGAAATGGGTTTTTAGAGTATTTCTAGACTCATTTAATGACATTTGGATTAAAAACACCTTGCTAGCTAAGCTAACTGGCTGTGTTCCTGAGGTAAAAATATAGAAAATATTATTATCACGTTAAAGATCAAAGATAGCCTTCATAACCACACAAAGCTACATAAGCTGTAACCTGACTCAGTACAGACACAGACATATTTATCTCACTGTGGGTGACTTTAAACATGAGTCTGAACTGTGTAGGTTAGTGAAGTGGGTGCACAAAACACAAGGCCACAAGTTTTCACTACTGGGGTATTTTTTTTTTTTGCATCCAGACTAGACTCTTGCCCTATCTGTGGTCACTTCAGACACCTAAGTCAACACTGACCTGAGCTCTGTGAAAAACAGTAAAAGACATAGATTTTTTTGAATACTCTCTCATCGAACGATCAATCTGTATAAATAGTAAAGCAAATAACTGAAAATGTAGTCACACTCAGGGACATGGGTCAAAAGAATTTGCTCGTAGTTGGGTGATTGATTAACTATGTGCACAAATATTGCCGGTAAAACCTTGAAATACCTTTCTTTGTGTGCTTGCATTTTTTTACCACCTGCTTTTTTACTCTAATATTTAGGTATATTTAGTTTTGCATAGAAGCTCTACTACCATTGGTGTGTGAGTGTGTCTCATTTGTAAGTCGCTTTGGATAAAAGCGTCTGCTAAATGAATAAATGTAAAATGTAAATGTAAAATGGGATTTAAACTTAAATTTACAGAAAAATCACATGATTAATTATTAGTGATGATGATAAACATTTTACAGCTTTATATAACTTTAAAAATCTTAGCAAGTAGCTAGTGTTAGCAGTACAAATTATGAACATTAGCTATCTGCTTATGTTTGTAATCTTGCTAACAAAATCTTGGGGAAAAAATGCATATAAGGTCAATGATTTCCTTGCTCCTACTTTACAATTTCCATAAATTAACACAAATGCATGCCCACGTTCACATCAGTGGTCTTACAACTATTCACTGCTGGTCTGTTTTTTGTCCATATGGACCCAAAGACATGCCTTCTGCGGCAGACAGAATTTAACAACTTCAAATACCAACACAGACCCAAAGATCAGACTAATCAAGGAGAATTCTGGTGCACCAACAAGTCTGAGTGGTTAAATGGGCCTTATCTTTCCCTTTTTTCCCATGATCATATCTGTCAGTACATCACTAGCTATATTCAGGAGCCAAGCAATGCAGATCTCAGAACAACCTCACTCACTTCTCCTTTCTGATTACTAGGTAGGCACTGAGGTTTAACTGTTGCTTTAGCTTCCTCTCACACTCCAGAGAAGGGGCCATTACTAACCCCATTACAAAGCAGCTACGATGGTGGGGGATAAACACCTATTGTCATGTGTTGACATTGACCTATTGTCAATGTCAAGTGTATGTCATTGATCATACACTTACTGTTTGTAAGATAAAGTGAGATGTATTTGAAAAGTTCCGGCCACAGCAAGTGATTAAGAGATTCCCTAAAATACTTTGCTTCATTACCCTGATGTCAGGAGACTTTGCTTTGGTTTGGAAAAGGCTGCAGTTTAGATTTGGAGGAGGCATGATTAGGAATAGCTTGAAGCTTTTAACCATGCTTTACATAATCCGGCGTTTTCACTGCCTAGGACATGGTCGGAAAAAGTAAGACCATGAAAAGATATTCCTGAAACACCACAGGACGTTTGGGATGAGACAAGAGTGACTTAACGTCAGCCTGTATTTTTCTGAGATGAAGAGTGTTGAAGGCTTGTTGGACAAAGAAAAGAAAGACAATTAAAGGCGAAATGCAGAATCGACCAAGGCCGTGTTGTACATGTGGTATATTAGGAAGGCTTTTCATAAACCAGCTGTCATGGTTGACTGGGGAAATCCCATTATAAACCTGACATGACTGGCCAAGCAGAAATACAGACTCCGGTTTATTTATATGAGGATCTGACCCGAGTCTTGGTCATAATAAAGGTACACGTTACAGTTTTAAACAGGGACTGAAAAATGAATTTGCCATCTGTTTATTAAACACATTTTATTCCCCTTTATTCACTGCAACAAATACATTTAGTAAATTGATTGAACTCTAGTTCAAGCAAAATCACAATCGTTGTCAACTTGCTGTGCTGTAAGATGAATGCTACTTTAGAATGTTAAAGGAAAATGATAAAATTCATAGAAACAACTCCTCACCCCATTGTTGATCATTTTCCTGTAAAAGCATGTCCTGAGGTTGTATTCCTTCCATATTTAAAACATCCAGTCAAAATCCATGAGAACCAGAATCAATCAACTTCATGCTTCATAATTTTGTACAAATTCAAATGAATAAGTGTGGGAATATGGGTAAGATTTAAGAGTTAATATGAATGAAATCATGTTATGCTAAAAGACACAAATGCTAATTCAACCCTTGAACCTTAAACTTATCTTTTTCTACAAGAGTTTTTGAGAAGAAAAGACATCCCAACCTCTAATTTCCTTTTACTTATCTAAATACTTGAGCACATGTAAAAGTGTGGACACGTTTCAAATTTCACTCATGTATGATTTTGCCTCTACACATTTTATATGGGGCCGGTCAGTGTTTTGACTTCATACTCATACTTTCTATCCTTTTTGCTCATGACTCATGTTTGGGTTTTTTTTTTTTTTTGTTCAAAGCACATAGTCATTCTGCTGTCATCAAGTTTACAGTTATTCCACACAGGATTCAGAATATGAGTCTGTTCGGGTCAGTAAAGCTCAGATCTGTGTTTGCCAGGTGTTAGCGGTGTGTATTGTCCAGTGGGAGCGGGTGCGAGGCTGCCGTTCCTCCGTGGTGCTCTTCCTGTACTGGCTGCTCAGCGTGGTGTGTTCTCTCGTTCCTCTGAGGGCCAAGATCCAGCTGGCCGTCGAACAGGTGAGAGAAATGACACGCACCCCCAATCTGGGGCATCCATTTCACGGTACTGTCCTAAAACCCAGCAACACAACACATTCACATACACCTGTATACAAGTCCTTACACGCGAGTGTACATATACATATGTTCAATTGATGTGAAAAACACACATGCATGAATATGTATAAGGGTTTGCACTAAATTCGACACGTTCCACAGTTACTATTATCA
Organism: Noturus placidus; assembly: GCA_022414735.1. Classification (NCBI taxonomy): domain Eukaryota; kingdom Metazoa; phylum Chordata; class Actinopteri; order Siluriformes; family Ictaluridae; genus Noturus; species Noturus placidus. Next base: position 32,297 of record JAFFST010052814.1, read on the forward strand.
GAGCATTTTTGTGGCAGCTATTTTTACAGAGTTTGTTTGTTATGGTTTGTTATATGAACATATGAACTGAAGTCAAGTACATAAAATGTGCAAGTGTGAAATTTGGAATGATTGCTCAGAATGTTTTAACACATCTAATTGAATGCTCGCTGTCTTTTCATGGACAGAACATCAGATTTGTGTGTAGGAATGTGCAATTAAAGATTCATTTCGATTATTGCAATGCAAATATTTTTGATATTGTGCTACTGGGACCGTGACCAAAACAAAAGACATCTTTCCAAGTACTGAGCATATATCATGAAGTCATATTCCACTGAAAATGTCCCAATAAAGCTTTGATGGCTTTCTAAACCTGAGCTTGCAGTTTTGCAATAAAAAAAAGTAAATAAATAAAATACCCAAGCTATATTGGTAAGGACAGATATGCGTTTTTTCTCACTGCCTTACTAAAAAGCTGACTTTATGCTTGCACGAGAGTGAAAAAAAAGAGGCAGACAGTTTGACTGAACTATATTTTGCGACCGCTCAAACCAAGGCTGACCCTGTTTTGTTCTGTGGCGGGGGGAAGAATATAGTCGCTTCATGGCATGGTGCGCACTCAGCCCGGGTAAGATGTTTACTCCCGACTTACTGTTTCACAAATCAAGTGCAAAGTGCAGCCCAGACCTCACACAACATGGCACAGGATCACCTCTTCCTGACAGTGTGTTTAGAATCGCATATGACTGGCATATGGAGTTGGTAAATAACACACTTATTTGGGCTGCTCAACCACAAACGGAGGCTTCCGGGAACACAATCTATGCATTACCAGACCGTAGCGTGACTCTTTGTGTTTACTATTCTTTTCATGCGTAATTCATTTATATAAAGCAGACCATTAAAGACTCTGGTTTTCACCATGATTTGCCTTAACAGTTCAAAATAAGCTTTATGGTATCATTAATGCCAGGAGCACGCCCATCAGCCTGCACTATCAAGCAAGCCTACAGTCTCAACTGTGTGCTGTATGCAAGTAGGGAATACGACACTTTGGGAAAATAATCAACGACATGGTGGGGTGATGAAGTGGCATTACACTTGCCATCCTGAAGTTGATTTTTTACCTGTAACAGCATGTCCTGAAGTGTTTCATTGCTCTTATTGCACAGCAGTTTTCCAACAATTACAATAATTTTATTTATTAAAGAACGACATGTAGTACATTTTTTATCTATTTATGGTTATGTTTAATGTTGTGGAACTTCCACGAACAAATTAATTTGTACCTTTCATTCCCTCTTTCCCTCGCCAGCCTCTTTTAAGGTAATAAGACAAAACTTACCTCTGATTATTACAAAATGTTGACACTGGCGACTCTTTCGATATAAATGATCAATTCCATTAATTCCGTTAAGATCTGTTTATGTGGAGCATCCGCTGTACGTATCAGAACAAGCATTATTGCAAAGAAAGTCATAAATATGTATGAATTCATGGGTAGTATTCCATAGAATCGCACAATATTATGTATAGGAATGAGATTTGATTGTTCAGATATCTTTGTAGACCATAAAAAATGTGTCTTGGGAAGTCTGTGGTTGCAGGGCGAGAAAGAAATGATAGGAAGCCAGTATTATAGGTTACAATTTGCGATGCACGGTCATAGAGCACAATATCTTGGTCTGTCTCCATCTCTCTGTCTCTCTAACTCCGTCCTGAATCTCATTTTCTTTTCAGGGTCTCACTCCTGATATCGTGCACTACTTGGCCTTTTTCTTGTACTTCGCCCTAAAGCTGGCACAGCTCTTCCTCAGCTGTTTTGCAGACCAGGCTCCTCCAGGCAAAGCAATCCTCCAGGTAAGAGTGTACGAGACAAAGCAAAACAGAAAGATTCAGGGAGCCAACAGGACATTTAGTCAGATTTATGGAATATACAGTATTATATATATACCACTAGCAGAGGACAAGTGCCTCGTAAGTGATGCCTTAGTCTTTAGTGAGAGCTCATGATTGCTTCAAGGAGGTGTTTTGAAGATTAGTTAACTGGTGAGTCATCTTTAAGAATGAGGCCCTCCTGCCTTGATAATGATATCTACCCATTTTAGCCCAAGACTTCGGCTCAGAGAACCCAATGTCTTGGTGTTTACTATGAAGAATACATGCAAGGACAGACACCACACAAAATTCATGACAGGAAGTCTTTAGAGGTCTATAAAAATAAATTGGACCCGTAAATAAACCTCAATCAGTCCGGGTTCAGTATAGTTTGGTCAATATTGGTCCTTTTTTTGCTCCGTATTAACATTGATGTCTTCTGCATGACCACAGTATTTTTATTTTTTTACGTCTCCGATAAGAAACATATAAAACTAGACCTCACTAATATCTATTTACGTCTATTTCACGTCTTCATGCTCTCTGGAATGTGAACAATGAGAATGATGAGATAGTGGGAAATAAATGTGCCCTGCTTTATTGTGTGTGTGTGTAATGAAGTTGAAGCCACAGACATGGGTGCCACACCCCATGCTCCTCTCATGGCTCAGTCTCTTCCTGAGTTATTCACAGCATGCCACTGATTGAGACCTCCGGTGAAGAAACGTGTGTGTGTGTGTGTGTGTGTGTGTGTGTGTGTGTGTGTGTGTTTGTGTGTGCCCGTGTTTGGATAGACGGGGATGGGCAGAGCTGAGGTCAGCTGCGGGGGGAAATGTGTAGTAACTTGGCCCATGCCAGTCTCTCTCTCTGTCTCTCTCTCTCTCTCTCACACACACACATACACAGACACAGACACACACACACGCACACGCACACACACACACACACACACACGCATACACTGTCACTTACTCACAGACTCTACTCTCACCGATTTTCTGTTTACTCTCAGCTCACTGTGGCCAGATGCTTTTTTCCCTGCTCTCCCTGAAAGTGATATCCAAGAAAGCCATTCTATAAAACCTGTACTCTCTCAATATGCATTAATACCAAATCTTTGTTATTAATCTAAACCATATTAATTGATATGATAGTATATAGTAATAGTATACACCACAATACAGCTACAATATACAATATCCCGGATGTAACAAATAGTTCCACTTATAAACCTGGTCATTTGTTGTTTTTTTTATTTCAGAATGCGTGCCCGGTACAGGATGCATCATTTTTGTCAAAGATGCTCTTCTGGTGGTTCAGCGGGTAAGCAAGACATCCTCATCCTAATCTGTGCATTTTGGATGTTTTTGTTTTATGTCAAATCAACATTTTAGTCATTTAAAGCTACTTAGAAATGTGGTTCTGATTAATTTTCTGTAACAGCAACTTGTGTAATCACTGATATGGCGAGTTCTTCTCTGAGGAGATTATTGATATATTCAGCATTTACGGAAGGAGCCTCCAGTGTCAGCTCTTTTTAACAGGCAGAGGTTTCTCAATAACATGACAAGCTGCATTTCTTTGTCTTATATATAGATAGAGGGTTGGTGAGGGAATGGCTGTTTATAGCTGCTGTGACGCTATTAGGAATTACAAACATTCAATTTAACTACAAATGGATAAAAATGTATCACATTGTTCTGCAATAAATAAAAATTGCAATCGTTGGCAAATTGCTGTGGTATAAGTGGATTTAAAAACATTGGAATGTGCTGCTACTGGAAAATTTTATGGCGGTAACTGCAAATCACTCCACCCTAACGTTGATTAGTTTCCCCATTGTGTTTTATTCGTATTTTTCCCGCCTTGTCTATGGGCTTTTTGCAAAATAGGAGTACAATAGGAGTACCCTTTACACTGTAATAGTAAACCTAATCTGTAAGCATCTTTGTTCATGTGTAAGTGTGTGTTTGTGCTTCTGCAGGTTGGTTGTTAAAGGGTACCGCACCCCTCTACAGGCAGAAGATCTGTGGTGCTTGCGTGACGAGGACACGTCCCATAAAATCCTCTCAGATCTGGAAGAGGAATGGACCACAGAACGCACCAAACTGCAGCAGTATGAAATTTTTTATAATCCCTAATCCCATCCATTGTATATCCATACTCATATTCCCAGTCAGTCCCAGTAGAGATATTTCCTCATGTTTAACAAATTAGGGTCATTACACGGGTTCTGGGTGATGTCTGCTTAATAAATTGCACTTAAAGCGACGTATTTAATGTATTTCATCAGTGTGTTAAGATTTAACCACCACACTTCTGGTTTTGAGCAATCAAATCCCTATCTGAACGATGCCTTCTACAGCAGCGGTAAATGGCTCAAAAACGGAGCAGAGACAACATTAACACGAGTGGCAGCTTGTTAATACGTTGTAGTGTTGAGTCAACTGGGTCATCTTCAAAAGCTCCAAATGTGAGAGGTCAATTGGCTTTTACGATCTGTGGAAAGCCGACCCATACTGCACTCAAGCCTGTACCCGTTTATAATTAAAAACTTAAAAGACGCAGAACTTTGTGTGTATGCTAAAGGCATTTCCTTAGCACTTTGTTTTAAACAAGCAAAGAACTACAGTTGGTTACACGCTCATCCTTATTAATGTCTGATGTTTTTTTTTTTCTTCATCACTAGGCAGGAGAAGCAGCTCAGCAGCAATGTGGTGTTGGGAACCCGCTTGCCAGATCAGGCCCAGCTCCTGAGGAAGCTGCAGAAGGAACAAAGCTCAGGTTTCTGTCTTTTACGGACACTCGCTCGCAACTTCGGGCCCTACTTCCTGTCTGGAACTCTGTGTCTTGTGGTCCATGATGCTTTTATGTTTGCTATTCCACAAGTCCTCAGGTAAGCACAGCATCTGGTCCAGTCTGTTTTTTTTCTAAGTTCATGAACTTTGGTACATGGAGACAAGCTTATGAAAATTCTCCACGTTAAATAAACAGAGACTCTGAAATAAACTGTCTCCTGATGGTTTGAAGACACTTTTCTAAATGTTTTTCAGTGTCCATCTTACGGTTCATGATATCTCAGAAAAACAGGAAGTCACAGTTTGTAGCAGGTGCTCGGCCAGTCGGTGTCAGCCTAGCCAGGGAGAGATTGGGTTGTTTATGCCCACAGAGGGGCAATTATGGCTTAGAGTCTGAATGCTGGTCAGAAGCAGTCACCACAGCCCTGTGCCCGGTGTGGACGCGTCTGCTCCAGTGAATCTGAAGCGGAACTGCTGAGGTTGTGGTCAAAAAGTGGCCATGGCAGAACTATGAGACAACCACCAGCAAACTATGGCAGTAAACATTGCCCTTTTTACTCTGCATTAAAGACCAAAAGTGATTGTGTCTGGAATTTAGATAGGGCCAGCTGATGGCAAGGAATGCTAAGTTTCTAAAAACGCATTGTCGTTAAAGAACTGTGTTGTGGTCAAATCAGTGAAGTGCTTGCTGGGAGTAGAGTAATTAACCAAACACTTTTCACCATGTGTTACTTTCTTGATATAGAATCGTGACCATTTTTGCCTGGTCTGCACTTTTCTCTGGACAAAGATAAGCTTTTGTCAGGCTTTTTAATTTCCTAATGCTTCAACAAACATCCTACAGTTTGATGGATAGATGGAAAGCTGATAGTTTGCTCAAAGTGTGCTTAAATATTTTGTTCTCTTAACAAGGGTCAAAGATCAATACTCAAGCTGGTTGAGAAGCCCCTTTATTGTGTCTTGTAATATTGTATAATTTGAGATTGGTTATATTAAGTTCTTAACATTAATCTCATGAACAGCAGTGTTGTTTACAACAACAGCTTCTGTCCTAAAGGCTTAATTTAACTAACCATTTGATTCCTATGAGTCTTTGTTGTGACATCAAAATGACATAGAAATACATTTACATTTCTTTTCTGGTAAGGATACATTATTTGGTAAGGCTTTAAAATGAGCAAAATTTTGCTTTAATGATGAGATGCACAATCTTTGCATAACAGTTGTGTTAAATGATGAAAAACATTTTGATCTGAAAATGAAAGAGGTGTGAAACTTTATTACAGGTTTAATATTATTTCCAGAAATAAGCTGTACTGTGATTTACAGTTTCATCACATTCAGCTCAAATAAACTGAAGCATCTCGATCAACTTAATCCAAAACACTGCAAAATGCATCATATCTATAACCTCATAATGAGTAGCTTTACCTACCTACCTACTGTATATTCATGTTTCCCCCTAATATATTATTTTTAATTCATGACCAGGACTCCCTTTGTGTTTACACGAGCAGCTTTATGAACTACCTCAGGTCTTAAACCCTTGTCATGTGTTCTTCCTGTCTTTATCCTCTCAGTCTGCTGTTGGGTTTTATGAGGGAAGAGGACGCTCCACTGTGGAAAGGATATTTCTACGCCACGCTTATGTTCCTCCTTTCCTGCATGCAGTCCCTCTTTAACCATCAGTACATGTACTCCTGTTTCACTGTGGGCATGAGAGTCAAGACGGCTGTCATGGGCCTCGTCTACAGGAAGGTAGAAGCGTTATTTTGCACCTGATTTCTGTTTTAAAAGCCAGACGCTGTAAACACATGCTCTAAGTTTACTCCAAAGCTGAAGTGAAAGCAGTTTGTAGTAGCGAAAATAGCTGGAGCAATTTGTAGAGCAGCTATTTTTGACAAGATCTTACCTGTAAATTTAACATCTTAAACTTAGTTGACAATTACAGTGACTGAGATTTAACCCTGTGGTTGAAGTGGTATAACACAATTATACCACAGAGTATACAGTATAGCATCTGGAAGAAAAATTAATAACAGATAGGGACGGATTAAACACAACAGGGCATGCTGTTATAGGAAAATAATTCCTGACGAGGAATTCCTGTAAAGCCAAACTGAAGTGCACCATTTTCCTATTACAGCAAATCATGAAGTGTTTTATTCCTCTTATACCACAGTGATTTGCCAATGATTGCAGTTTTAAATTTACTAATGAATGACACGTTGTGCTTTTAACCATTTATAGTTGCATTTAATGTTGTGGAACATCCTTGAAACAAATTAGTTTCTGTTGTCAATACCATTTTAGCCTCCAAATCTCTTTTTTTCTCTCTTGAACTTTATAAGAACAAAATATATTTAATTTTAAGCAAGGAATGCTAAGTTTCTAAAAACGCATTGTTGTTAAAGAACTGTGTCGTGGTCAAAATCAGTGAAGCGATTCCTGGGAGTAGAGTAATTAACCAAACACATTTCACCACGTGTTGCTTTCTTGATATAGAATCGTGACCATTTTGCCTGGCCTGTACTTTACTCTGGACAAAGATAAGCTTTTGTTAGGCTTTTTCATTCCCTAATGCTTCAACAATCATCCTACAGTTTGCGATAGATGGAAATGTGACACGTTGCTCAAAGTCTGCTTAAATGTTTCGTTTTCTTAAGCAAGGGTCAAAGATAAATACTCAAATACTAAGGTCATGATATGATCAAATTCTGACCAATGTCACATTGGGATTCCTAAGTGATTGCTTTTCTGTCTGTCTGCCCTCTCTGTAGTCTCTGGTGATAAACAGTGCGGCGCGGAGGACATGTACGGTAGGAGAGATTGTGAATCTGGTCTCGGCTGACACCCAAAAGCTCATGGATTTTGTTGTGTACTTCAATGCCGTGTGGCTCGCTCCCATCGAGATTGCCCTCTGCCTCTTCTTTCTCTGGCAGGTGAGCTTCTCAAAAGGTTTCAGTTTTCACCACAAAAGAGTTATCATTTCTGATTTGTAATCATGACCCTTAATTTCTTGCACTGTTCTTGCATCAGCACCTAGGACCATCTGCACTGGCTGGCATCACCACGGTCTTTCTCATCTTCCCTCTAAACGGATTCATCGCCAAGAAGAGAAGCAAACTGCAGGTGCTGTAACAGAGACGCTGGACGAATTAAATAAAATGAAATAAAGCCTTTTGGGTAAACAGCTCAAAAAAGGAAGGACTGCGGTCGCAGGATTAGTAGTTTATATCTTTATATAACTTCAGTATCACACGGTCAGCAATAAACAGATTTGCCTCAAGCTGTTTTCTGCTAGAAACTGTGCCAAAAACTTTAATAAATCAGACAGTTTTGGCACAAGGGTCTGTCTTCTGGGATTAGTTGTGCTCAGGTGAATGAAAAACGAAGCAAATCATGAACGTATTTGAACTAATTTCACATTTCCAAACCATAATCCTGGACCAGACAAAGGGTCAGTGTTAAAGCGCCACAGCTGGTTCAGATAGCACAGTGAGCACAGAGCAGAGTGTGGGTGTGTGGCTTGGATTCAAGCTCCTCATTCCTTTGATGTCTCTACGTCTCCTTAGATGGGAGACAACCACATTTATTCGTCCTTTTGAGAACAGCAGATGCTTGCACCCTGGGGCAAAGTTGAAGTCGTAGTGCTTTGGTTGTAACCTTGGCCTGTGTCTATGTCTGCGAGATGAATCTATGTCTGGATGAGTTGTGAGACACCAGCTGACCCAGTTTTCTAGAAATATCACGTCATAACTGTAGGTTCACTTGTGATAATTGAGATGTATACTGTATTTATATAAAAACCAGGGAATGTGGTAAAACCAAACCCAAGAATATCTGTGATTAAATAGTGGACATTTAAATATTTAAACAGACCGGAACTTTTTACCATATTTTTCATTATTCCCACTGACTTTGATACCATATACTTGCTGACCTACTCTATAAAGAATCAACATTATGTTGTAAACCTAATGCGTTGTAAACCCCAACCATCCTGAATCTCCATATTTCTTTTTTTTTTTTCATTACAGGAGATCCAGATGAAGTTCATGGATGGCCGAATCAAGCTCATGAATGAAATCCTGAATGGTATAAAGATCCTGAAGTTCTACGCCTGGGAAAAAGCTTTCCTTGAGCAGGTCTTGGGTTACAGAGAAAAAGAGCTTCGAGCCTTGAAGAAGTCACAGATCCTCTACTCGATCTCCATCGCTTCCTTCAACTCTTCATCCTTCTTGGTGCGTAGCAGAGTTTATAACTGATAATGATAATAATAACTAGCATCCACCATTTTGCAGACATTACTATGAAATTCAACAGCAATACAATATAACCGAGTGCTTGTTTTATTTTTCCTCCATTCTCAGATCGCCTTTTCCATGTTTGCCGTGTACGTACTCATAGATGAAAAAAACGTGTTGGATGCTCAGAAGATTTTTGTCTCCATGGCACTCATCAACATCCTAAAGACTCCTCTGAGCCAACTTCCTTTTGCCATGAGCACCACCATGCAGGTACCACCATCTCTACAAATAAAAGTGTCTGGATCCTTTAATCCACACATTTTATATCAGAGTCTTATCTACTGATGTGTCTTGTAATATCACAGGCCGTTGTCTCGCTCAAGCGTTTGGGGAAATATTTGTGCCAAGAAGAGCTAAAACCAGAAAACGTGTCCAGGGATGCTTTTAAGTCAGGTGAGTTGAACAGTACAACATGTTTATATTAAAGTGCTATAAGATGCATAAAGCATTTAGCTTGGCAGATTAATCTCTGAACCGACGTACAACAAAATTCCATGGCCATGTGGCAGCATCGTGCCATTTCCTGTTCCTTTTGGGAGAGTTATAGAGATTGAGAGACAAATGTGAAGAGAGAGAGAGAGAGAGAGAGAGAGAGAGGGAGGGAGGGAGAGAGAGAGCGCAATTAAAGGCGCAATGCAGCAGCCCATGCTAGACTGTGGTTTCAACACAGCCTTCTATTTTCGTGAAACACAAACACATTTTGGCCCAGCGTACTGTCAGTGTGTTTGCAGACAGCTCGTGAAAACTGCTATTTTGAAGATGATCCTAATTAGACTGTGCGTAATTAAGGAGAGGCTTTGATTCCACAAGCTGCAGGAGAGGAAGTTAACTTTCACAAACACTCCTCCCTCTGCTCTCACCTTAATGGTTCCCATACACTAGAACAACATGTACATGTATGCTTTCCACACGTGTGGGGAAATGCTACTGTGTAAACACCAGGCGGTGTATTATAGAGGACTTGTTATTGATGTTTCCTTTGCTTTCTTTCTCTCTGTTGTTTTACTCAGATGAAGAAGGTGTCGTGGTTGAGAATGGGACTTTCAGTTGGTCTAAAGACGGTCCTCCATGTCTGAAAAGGTACAACAATAGTATATGTACAGAATAAAACACTCAGGGGCATTATGTTGTAGGAAATAATCAATAATGTGGAGTTAAATTTATCACCCAGAAGTTGATTATTTTCCAATAAAGGCACATCCTGAAGTGTTTTATTCCTCTAATACCACAGCAATTTGCTAAAAATGACTAATTTTATTTATTACAGACTGGCACATCATATACTTTTTTAAATCCACTTTTAGCTACATTTAATGTTGTGGAACATCTTTAAAACTAGTTCATGTTATCTCTTACATTATTGCAGCTATAAAAAATTTCTTCCTTTACCAGCTTCTATTTTCTCTCTCTCTTTAAGTTAATAAGAGTTAATAAGTGAAACCACAAAGCCTTCAGTCCTGTGCCTGGAAAGTTACTGTTTTATCTGTACCAAAATGCTAACGCTGGAGAGTCCTTCCTAAAATGTTATATATAATGTTAAATGTCTCCATACATATTCTCTTCCATACACATTCCTAACAAGCACTGTAACATAAACCTGTGATTTTCCTTGCAGCTGGAAATACTGTCAGAGCTGCTGTCATAGTGCTGTGGTATAGGTTTAATGAATGAATTATCCTATTGCAATTAGCAGCAGTGTGTAAATATATTTATGGTATTTGTAGGATCAGTGTGAGAGTTCCTCATGGTGCATTGGTTGCAGTTGTTGGCCACGTTGGCAGCGGGAAGTCTTCCTTGCTGTCTGCTATGCTCGGAGAGACCGAGAGAAGAAGTGGTAGTGTTTCTATCAAGGTAACAATAGATGAATTAGAAAATATGTTAAACTTTTTATCATTCTGATTACACCTTGGTGTATCTTAGAGTCTTTATGTGGAATCTGTTAATGGTTTTGTAGGGATCGGTGGCTTACGTCCCTCAGCAGGCCTGGATTCAAAATGCTACACTTCAGGACAACATCCTGTTTGGTAGGGAGAAGAAGAAGAGCTGGTACCAGCGTGTGGTGGAGGCTTGCGCTCTGCTGCCCGACCTCGACATCCTGCCAGCAGGAGACGCCACTGAGATCGGCGAGAAGGTGCTCATGAACTCCACTCATTGAAGAAAACTTTTAAACTTGCTCATCACTGAGGGTTCCTCAAGGGTTCTTTTCATAGTTAAGTGTTTTTAAATAAAAGAGTTCTACTTGAAAACCTGTTTGCAGGTTCTGCAGAGAGATAAACCAAAGAACCATTAAGGGTTAGTTTTGTTTAAACTTTGTGTAAACTGTATACACATCCAAAGAACCATTGAGAAACCCTCCTCCTTCTAAGAGTGCCTTTCTGCTAACATTTTAACTTTTCAAAACACAGCTCCTATAATTTTAACTGCAAGTGCAGTACACCCCCTCAATTAAACCGCTTGAATGATTGTGTAACTGTAAAATGTAGGGAGAACTCCGGGAACTTGGGGTTCTGGGTGGCTTAGTTCTCTTGGGAAGGAGGTGTGGGGGTACACAGTGGGGAAACTTTGTCACTAGTCGAGAAAGAGAGGTGGGTATTTATAGGAAGTTAACTATGAAAAAGGTCGTCCTTCTCCCATATTTAGTTATATCATAACAATAGTGTGTTTTAAAATTCTTAACTTGTTCACAGGGTTTAAACCTGTCCGGAGGTCAGAAGCAGAGAGTGAGTCTGGCTCGTGCTGTCTACAGGAAAGCTAATATCTATTTGCTGGATGATCCTCTCTCTGCTGTGGATGCCCATGTGGGTCAGCACATCTTTGATAAGGTCATCGGGCCCAAGGGTGTGCTAAGAGACAAGGTGAAATAAAGCTTACTTTTTTTTCTTTAACAGAGCAAAGAGAGAAGTGAAACAACACCATTTTTAACATAAATGTAACAACTATATGTGAGAAAACATGGGTGCTAGTGTTTGAGCTTTTCGCATGCATAGGATTTGGCCTGGAGTCAGATATAACACACTGTATGCAAAAAAAAGCTCAAACCCACTTCTAAAAATGATCTCTGAACATTTGGCTGGCAGTGCAGTTTTCTATGAAGGTTTACATTGTTCTACTTTTGGCAGACTCGCATCCTGGTGACCCATGGGACAAGCTTCTTGCCCCAGGTTGATCTGATCCTGGTGCTAGTCGAGGGAGAAATCACTGAGAGTGGCTCCTACCAGGAGCTGCTGAATCGTAATGGAGCTTTTGCAGAGTTTATACACACTTTTGCCAGCTCTGAGAAGAAGGAGTGCTCCACACAGAGAGGTACATGAAACACTTTCAATATGTCCAGAATAATATTGATATTTTTTATGTAAAAATACCTTGTCATATTTGAACAGTAGGTTTGAATAGATACCAATACTGCTATTGAGTAGCAGTAAAAAATAGTATTGATGCATCCCTATTGGACAGCCTTATTAACACCTAGTCAAATTGCTCAGCTATTAATTTTGATGTCAAATGAGAACTTGTATTCTTGTTTCAGGCTCCAGAAAGTCCTGCTCAAGGCTCAGCGTAACAGATTTCATGCCATTCTCCAGGGACCTCTCTCAGGAGCAACTAATTGGGTGAGTATAACCAAAGAAATACTAGTATAGGTCCATTCAATCTTATCTCCAACGGACTATAGGTTTTTCATTCCAACCAATCTGGTGCCACACCTAAAGATCATTTGAAGGCCAATATTCCATCATTAAACAGGTAGAATCTGATTGGACCTGAACGAAACATGCAGCCACATTGGCCTATTGCAGATAAAACTGGAAACCCCTGCATCAGTATATATAATATTTATCAGGATTCATTTGGTGAAAACTGGGTCTGGTTCTAATAACTAGAAGTATTTGAGATCATTCCCATGTGTTATCCATGATCGAAACATTTGCACTCACTAACCCTCCTTCTCTTTGCCTCAGTGGTGACACAAACAGTGTCACTATTCAGAGTGTAGACCCTGATATTGAGCAGGAACAAATTCCTGAAGACCTGGGGAAACTGACTGAAGTGGACAAGGCTCGGATAGGCAGGGTGAGTTAACCTTTCAGCTTTCAGCAAGATAACCAATGAGCAATATTGTGTTGCTGTATTTTATCTTATTTTATGGCAGTTGGTCAGATTTCTGTCTCCATCTATCTTTCCAGGTGAAACTGGAGATGTATGTCGAGTACTTCCGCACCATCAGTTTGGCTCTGATCGTGCCCATTCTCTTCCTGTACGCCTTTCAGCAGGGTGCTTCTCTGGCATACAACTACTGGCTCAGCATGTGGGCTGACGAGCCCATTATCAATGGTACACAGCTCAACGCCGACATGAAGCTTGGAGTCTACGGAGCTCTCGGGTTTGCACAAGGTAATTGACGAGTGGAACCTGCCCAGTCCGATGCACAATTTCAAATTTTAGTTTTTTTGTAATCAGTCAACCAGTGAAACTAGTCATGAAACCATTTTAATACAAGTCCAGTTGCTGTGACTCCCTGGTAAATAAGCAGCCTGAAACAAAAAATACCTTTATACCTTTAGGTAAAAATACCTTTATACAACTGTACTATCAGCTTGAACTTTGTTCGTTAACCCACAAATTCCACCTTGTTATACCATATCCTTCATGTTTTGCCATTTCAAAAAACTCACTATTTTTTATTTCAGGCATAGCCATTTTTGGGACCACAGTGGCAATCTCTATTGGGGGAATCATAGCATCTCGCCAGTTGCACCTGGACCTGCTGAAGAACGTGCTCCACTCACCCATGTCTTTCTTCGAGTCCACTCCCAGCGGCAATCTGCTAAATCGCTTCGCCAAGGAAATTGATGCCATTGACTGCATGATACCTGATGGCCTTAAGATGATGTTGGGCTACGTCTTCAAGCTGATGGAGGTGTGCATCATAGTGCTGCTTGCTACACCTTTTGCCGCAGTCATCATTCTTCCTTTGGCACTGCTCTACACCTTTGTGCAGGTAAACAAACACAGATTGTGCTGTTCAGAATGGACTTTTTTTTTAACTAAGGGGAATGCTGGATTCTTTTGACTGGGGTTTGACTTTTCATCTCTCTCACTTGTTTACTGAAGAGTTTCTATGTGGCCACATCGTGCCAACTAAGGCGTTTGGAGTCTGTGAGCCGTTCTCCTATCTACACCCACTTTAACGAGACGGTGCAAGGCGCCAGTGTGATCCGGGCCTTCGGTGAGCAACCACGCTTCATTCTGCAGGCCAATCATAGGGTGGATCATAACCAGACTGCCTACTTCCCGCGATTTGTGGCAACCAGGTAAGACACCCTACTTTACAAAGGTGGTTTCTTACATAATCAGGCATTTAAACATTTGGCTTCTGGGAAAATATGATCACCAGTGTGGTATCTGTAACTGTTGAGTTCAGCTAAATTAAGTTTGCCCTTAATTTATGGTCAGAGGTTTGCTCAGTGGGTAAAGTTCAGGCTTGATGATCAGAAGGATATAAAGGTTCAAATCTTAATACATTTTGTGAGTCAAATATGTGAGTCTGTGAGCTCATTTGGCGAAGTGGCTCAAAATCACAGTTTTGCTTTCACTTAGAAGAATAGCTCAAATAATTGTCCATTCCATACATCATGTTTGTGCATGCAGGTTTGCAAAAGGGTAGGTACAAGGTTCATCCGTTTGCTGTTTTTTCCCCCCAGTATTTTTTAATGGTACCAATATTCAGCACACCATTCTTGTATAAGAATTTCCATCTCCTTCTCTGACAATAACAACCTCCTTGAAAGTATAAACAGGAAGCATTGTGACAAGTCGCATGCAGTGCTGAAATCAGACAGCTTCCTTACCTTTTACAGACTGCACCATGGTTTGGTTAAAGTCCGAGACCACCATTTGAGGACCAGAGATTAGGTCTCTGGACGGCTCCCAGACATGAGAACAGCTTTAAAACTTCACCATATGTACTGAACTCTTGAGGCAAACAGCCCAGAGTCTGGAAAAACCCACAAGTGTGAAAACAACCTTAAATTTTCAACTGTTGGGCTTTTTAACAAAGCCATTAACCTTCAGCAGCTCTCATGTATGTTTTCTTGGAATGGATTCTGCCACACTTTGGTTACAGAAAAGTCTTTGGATACAAATTAGTGGTTAACTAGTAATTGGAAGGGTCGAATCCAAGCACTGCAAGAGAACCACTGTTGAGCCACTGAGCAAGACTCTTGACATTGAAATGCTATCTTTCTCAAATGTATCTACTTCCTCCAGAGTGATATAAACAAATGCTATACACATTTCCTTCCGATACTGTGCCTTTGCTCTCACCTGCAGCATGACATTCTGAGGTTACAGTGATGTTAAGAAATGCCAAGGTGCTGGTATGGAATAACAAAGTGGCATTCTGACAGCAAAGGCTGCCATTTGTTTGCAAACGTTGCACACGGACATTTGAAACCAGTCTCAGAAAAAAGTCACAGAGGTCGTGTACAAGTCAACAGTGTTAACATACTGGGATTCTTTATGCCCTTTCTTTGCAAAAGTCACAGCTGTTAACATCACTTTCAGTTAAACCAGTCTTGTAAAAAAACAAAAATCAAGAAAACCCAGTGGGATCTGTGGCATTGACAAGTGTTTATTTGCTCCTCTACAGATGGCTGGCCGTGAACCTGGAGTTCCTAGGTAATGGTGTTGTTCTTGCTGCTGCCATTCTCTCTGTGATGGGCAAAGACACTCTGAGTCCTGGGATTGTCGGCCTGGCGGTGTCTCACTCTCTTCAGGTGAGAGTTATTACCAAATGTTTGCAATCCCAACCATGGGATCCAACATGATCTCTTGGAGCTGTCACTGTATCCTTCTTTCTCGTCTTCTTTTTACACTCTTGCAATGTTCTGTCTTATATGCTGTCTAACCTTAAAGACAATCCTACCATCTTGCAAAAGCACCATATGACTTAATTTGTGGGCTTTTTCAGATGACAACGAAACCGAAAGCTTTAGCCCAGGCTTATCCAGATCCCAAACCTCCGGCATGGATTTGAACTAAGATATATTTGTTTATGTTTCAGGTGACAGGCATCCTCAGTTGGATTGTGCGGTCATGGACGGATGTGGAAAACAACATAGTGTCAGTCGAGAGAGTCAAAGAGTATGCAGACACGCCCAAAGAGGTGAGCAAAGACTGAAAAATGCGGGGCACTTCCTCTGTGTATATATTTATACAGTTTTACACCACAGGGCTATTGAATTCTCGATTCTGATTGGTTGGGTTTATTTTTTTATATTACAGCAGCTCTGATGGTAGTTCTGGCTACAAATAACAGGTTATATTATAACTATAATATCAATGAAGTCACAGGGATTGTATGGCAGATGCTCCACATAATCAGTTTAAAGAAAAAAGTGTAATCGTTCTCTAAGACATTCTGTAAGAAGACATTTATTTAACGTTTCTGGAAGTAGTTTGCAGTGTCAGTGTTTTTGTAATAGTCAGAAATAAAGCCATAACTTTTTTGTAGTTTTCAGACACAGGAACGTCTTTAAGACGTTTTTTTGTTTGTTTAGTTTTTTTTTTTTTTTTACATTAATAGCACAAATCTGATCCTGTAATCTGATATCTGGTAATGAATACAACCAACCTCTGGTCTAAATCTGAAACAGATTTTTGAACTAAATTTGTCCATAAATGGGGAGAAAAGCATTCTATATTTTCTCTTTGAAGGCTGAATGGAGCTCAGAAGACATTTCACTCCCACTTGCCTGGCCTCAAACAGGAACCATAGAGTTTCAGGATTATGGGCTGCAATACCGTAAAGGCCTCGAGTTTGCTTTGAAAGGGATCTCACTACATATCCAAGAAAAAGAGAAGGTAAAAGTTAATTCATCATACTTACCAAAATACTGCTCAGTTTAATGCCTCAATTACAGCACGTCGTTTTTGTTAATCATTAAATTGCACTGCCATGCTTTCAGATTGGCATTGTGGGAAGGACCGGCGCAGGGAAGTCATCACTGGCCCTGGGAATTTTCCGTATCTTGGAGGCAGCAAAAGGAGAGATTTACATAGATGGGGTGAACATTGCTAAAATTGGACTACATGATCTGAGATCCCGCATCACTATCATTCCACAGGTGAGAGTCTTCTGACTTAAAAAAAAAACCCCAGTACCTCGTGAAATTTTAATAAAAGTGGTTCTCTCACATGTTCCTACAGGATCCAGTTCTGTTTTCCGGATCATTGCGCATGAATTTGGATCCATTTGATGCATACTCCGATGAGGAAGTGTGGAGCGTCTTAGAACTGGCCCATCTGAAGCACTTCGTCTCTGGGCTGCCTGATAAACTTAATTATGAGTGCTCAGAAGGAGGAGAAAACCTTAGGTGAGAACATTGAGCTTCTTCAACACCATCTAACAATTGAATGATACTAAATATCTATGATACAGCTCTTTTGCGTTTATACCTTCCATATTACTAATGTGTCTACATCTATTGGTCGTGGATGGATACATGATTTTTAGAGGATCACTATTTTCTTTTCCTACAGTCTCGGCCAAAGGCAGCTAGTATGTTTGGCGAGGGCTCTGCTCCGGAAGACGAAAATCCTGGTTCTGGACGAAGCCACGGCGGCAGTGGACCTGGAAACGGACACGTTGATTCAGTCCACCATCCGCAGCCAGTTTGAGGACTGCACAGTGCTCACTATTGCACACAGACTCAACACCATCATGGACTACACCAAGTAAGTGTTCACAGTATGCAGGTCGTAGTAATGTAACTGAATAGGAAAACATTATTCACAATGAACAGATGATGTGGTATAAACGGATATAAATACAGATACGAAGAGGAGGTGCGCTAGTAGATTTGTATTTTTTTAGGAAGCGTTCCAGAAAGGTTTACATGGCATCTGGCTGAGACTAGACGTAGTAATATGTTAAAAAAATAAGAAGAAGGTACAAAAACAGGAATTTATGATATCGTATCACTCCTTTGTAGGGTTCTTGTAATGGACAAAGGGCACATAATGGAGATGGACTCCCCCGCTAACCTGATTGCGCAGAGAGGCCAGTTTTATCGGATGTGCAGAGAAGCCGGGTTGGTGTAAACGTGTGCTATGAAGCTGTGCTCTGAACTGGTTTGTAGCCCGCTGGCGCAATCTTGTGGTGGACTTCAAGTATCAGTCACACCAAGGGGCATCCCCCTGCTGGCCAGTGTCATAATACAGAAAGAAAGAAAAGCTATTAAAGCAACTTGGTGCTTCAACAAATAAGAAGGGTAATCATTTCCAGAAATTCCAAGTATGTTTTTTTGTTTAATTTTTTTACAAAAGGCACAGTCATGTAATATTCAATGAAGCCAAGCTGAAAACTTATATACTCAGGTCAACAAAGGTACCAAAACTGTATGCAGTAACCCTTTGGAACTGGAAGATCTCGCAGTTGTTTGCTTGTTTCATCTCACTTTACGAGCTGATGAGACTTGAGCTGGAGGAAATGATGTGTAAATAATTGTACATAACAAGAGACAAGTGGCACTGTGTCTGGTCCTAGCTACGCCAAATCATCTAAATCTTTCCAATACATCAAGAATGTGAACGACGCGGTTCTCCTACCTACACTTAATGAAGGGAACATAGTGCTTCTGTATTTGGGCCAGAAACTAAGGAGAAGCTTGGTGGAAACAAGTTTACTGACAGTGTTGCAAACACTCCATCCACAGGAAATGCTCTCCAAAGTGGCTCTATATTGAGACTCTCCCACTCAGAAGCAATTTCAGAGTTTTTATGAGGGTGTCTAGGAGGAACACGGTCTGGAAGTCCAACTATGCTGCGGTGCCTGTTTATTTCTAGCAAACACACAAAATGCTCAATGAAGATTTCACAGACTTGAAAAAATAAAAATACCACAAATCCAGATTTTGATACTAATTATTACAAATAGTAGTGATCAGGAAAATGGGCTATATTACACTTGATTTTCTTCAATTTTGCACTTCAGGTTTTTTTTAATCAATCAAATGTAATATTTTGTATAATATACAACAGCTGTTACTGTAACTCAATAGCTGCTGAAAAACATTACGACACTATGCAAAGTTGAAAGTTCAGGTGCCTATGCAGTTATTTATACACATTTGCTTATGTATGACAAGTTCTTCTAAAATTTGTTTGTATTTTTTCATTTGTATATGTAAAATAAACATTTTTGGACAATAATCTGCTTGAGTATTGAAAATGTGAATTCACAGGTATTTAGACAGACAAAGCACTGGCAAGAAATCTGAGTACCAAACTATATTTATTGTATACAGTAGTAAAGGACGACAAATGTACAAATCAGTACAGAAAAATAAAATAAAACAAAACAAAACAAAAAAAAAAAAAAAAAAAAAAAAAAAAAAAAAAAAAAAAACACATGGACACTGATTCAGTCCCAACCCTTATGGACACCAGACTGTACTGCGGACAAATAAGACTATGCCTCTTCAGGGTGATAGGCGTCCGTCACAGAGCAGAGAGTGACAACTTGTTGCCTTTGAAAGACGAGACAGCAGGGGAAAATACGGACTTGGGATATTTATAATAAAAACCTGGACTAATCTGGGACATATTTGGGGTTTGGTCTGTCAAGAGACCAAAGATCTCTGCACTTGGACCAAATAAAGCTGGATGGGCATCCTTTCTGCGAACAAACATGACGTGGATTAAAAATAGAATTAAAGCTGCACAAAACAGGAAGAAAGAAAAAAAAGGCAAAGGAAAAAAAAAAACAGAACAAAATCTGTTCTCATTTGGCAGGTTTCATACTGATGGGAAAGGACCATTTTATTTATCAGGTCAGGAAACTCAGGGCTTGGCTTTCTCGAGAAAATGGGTCTTCTGTTCATACAGCGGCAGCCATTTTGAACCTTAGGGCAGCCATCTTGGATTTGCCCCTTAGCCACACGTTACCACGTATCTTTAAATAATGGGGGAAGGAAAAGAAAGGGGAAAAGAGAAAAAAAAAACCCGATAAAGAATGAGAGCCCAACCCTATGAAAACTAGGGAGTGACATCCAAACCAACATGACTTAAAGGAGTAAATAAACAGCACAGTTAAACATGGGAATCGAGTCAAATAAAACAGCCGAGGGAGATCTCCGCTGTGTGGAGGAGAGGGTTTAGCGATGACCGCCTGTTTGTTGTTGAAATACGTCGATAGTGTCCTCGTCTTCCATCTCCAACTGAACCAAACAGAAAACGTTTTGTTAAGAGGGTGACATCTTCACTCTTGGTTATGGAGAGGTTATCTAATGCAGATTTAATAATCCTAACATTACCAGGCAGCTGCTATACTGCAATACTGTGGCTAGTACGGATAATTGGGATTCAACAAAAACCCATTCAAACGCCTAAACAATCTCAAAAATAACTACCACTAACAATATTAACTCAAACTATTCATCATACTTTACTGTATGTTCACACTAGTAAGCAACAAGTCACAATGTGAAACTAACCAAAATGTTTAGTCTACACACCACTTCTGTTTAAAATACATTTGTGTTTGATGTACACGTTGTGCTCGGTTGCGTACTAGCTTCGTTGGCAGATGAGCAAAGCAAGCTACATCCTTCCAAGCTTTATTTTTCCTTGCACTGTCTCTATTCACATTCAATGAGCGTCTCTAAATGACAGGAGGAAATGGAACCAAGATTAGCCATTTTTCTTCGCCTTTTGAGAAAACAGTAAATGGGAACTAACTACAATAAGTACGAACTAAAGTTGTGAGGACCAGAAGAAAGGTTGGACCACACATGCTGTAGCACTGGTCTGAGAAATAACATCAGCCAATCAGTTTGATTTGTTGCTTTATCACGTCATATTTCAGAAAATCACAATCTAATTGTGATGTTATAGCTGAAATGGTGTACACAGAAAACTTGTTGCTCACTGGTTGGAACGCAGGGTTAGATGAGGGCTATAGGCTCACCTGTGCCGGTGTATCCGTCTCGTTTATCGGCTGTCCATCAAACCTAAACCTAATCTGTCTTATCGACAATCCCTGCAAGAAACAGCATAAGAAAAGTATAAGTGCATAAATGCTCCTTATCCTTATTAAAAAATGCATGACCCACACTGGATTGATGAAGAGGTTTGGGTACGTCAACATGTCAAGATTCAGTTTCTGGAACTTTCCACAGAGTAGCAAGCAAAAGTAAAAGAAAAATACGCTTTTATTCACATCCTACTAAAGGTTTAGTTATATAAACCTTTCGAAATTATGTATTAACATGTACATAGCTTGACATGTTAGCCTGATAGTACAAAAGTTCACTAGCTTACATTATTTGAGGATGAAATTGGTTTATTGGAAAAATAAGTAAATAAGACAAATTGGCATTATTGTAAGAAAATCTGAAAGAAAGACCAGGTTAAATTTACATAACTATATTTATAGTGAACACAGTTACTTCTACTTAAACTACCTCCCATTTTCCCCCAACATTATCTCAGCTAGCACCGGAGTGTACTGATCAAAAAATGTAGTCATTTTACTTTTACAAGTGGGAATAAATTAATGAACGGATAATTTAAAGAAAAATCTCAACCCACACTGCTGGGTTAAGTCCATATTGGACCCAAAGTTGGGTTTACAAAACTAACCTAAATTTTCAAACCAGTAGGTTTGAGCTTCTCCAAAAGGCATGCTTTATAATCAACATTTCCACATGTAAATATAGTGATGAAGAAGGGTGCCATTTATTTCTGCAAGTGTCTAGAAGCAAAACTAAAACTATTTCTCAGTCATTAACACAGAAAATCACTGCGAGGCACTCACCTGTCTTTCACAGTACGCTTTCATTAACTTGCTGAGCGGCGTGTGCCTCTTAATTTTAAACTGGACCACAGAGCCATCCTGACCAGCCACCTTCAGGTTGATGTGGTCATTCTCTGTCTTCACTCCCTCCTAAAAAAAAAAAAAAGCCACACACACACACACACACACAATAAAATCATACAGTGACCTAAAGTCACTGAACAAGCTTTCCATGGATGTACAATTCAATTAATCAATCTTGGGTTTACATCCTGAATCAGGCTGAAGAACATTTTGTTGGGTTTTTTTTTTCCGGGGGAGGGGGGGGGGGATATGGGTGTTATGCGCGTGCTGGTTTTTCGTGCATGCCGGTTTTTTTGCGTAAGATACGTAAAAAAATCATCAACTAAATTTGGTTGCGCTTACGTACAGAATACCAATGATTTTAAAACCAAGTGCCCCAAAATACACCAATAGAACAGGCACATATCGTGATAAACATTTAGACAGCCATCATGTCGTGTTGTTGAAGCGATGCGCTGTTTGCGTAGAGTACGCTGCGCCATTTTGCGCAGCAAAAGCGATCGGTGTTATACAAACGCGTTCCTGGTTGTGGCTTCAAGTGGCTGTACAGACTAAATACGAACTTGATAAGGCGTTAAACGGTGAATTCTTATTAAATCCTCTGGTTCTCGGGTCGTTGTCGCGAAACCAATCGCTCTCTTGGGCTTGCGGTGTTTCTTTACGCCACTTGCGTAACGTGGCCGAAAAGCGCCACTTTGCTTTCACAAAGGAAAAAACCCGCAAAGGAAAGACGTCGGATTGAGGGGAAATCGCGCCAGAACCAAACAACATCACAGTTTTAATGAAAGTCGCTACGAATCATCTCACAAGGCGTCATTTTAGAAACCACATACACACGGATTAAACGTAGAAATGAGAAAAGAGAGCGGAAAAATACAATGATTGCACGCCGGCGTCCATTTCTCCCGCACAAAATGCGCAATCTGCCATCTACAGCAAGGCTGCGCAAAAATATATACAAAATGAAAACATACTAGAGTCTGCAAAACCCGTTCATTGTACTTTTTAAAAAACGCAGAACTCACCTTGGGCTTATCCTCAGACATTTTGCCAAAAAAAAAAATGGGTTTATTAAATTTACACAAGATGCGCTCTCAACAACCGCCTGTCCTCTCCAGCCGCCACGAGAACGCGCCACTCTTTACCTCCTCCGCACACGATTGGACATCACCGGGTCACGTGGGCCGAACCTCGCGAGAGCGCGCGTAACTAGTGCGCGCTTTTTTCCCGATTCAAGCACGCCGGGCTCGCGCAAAACACAAGCCCCGCCCCCAGATTGAGGCCAGCAGCAGAAGAGCATGCAGATCATTTTGTTTCCGGATGTCTGTTAAATATTCCAAAGTGAATTCTAATTAAGGAATGTTTGACGTGTGTTTGCAGTTGCATTTACTCAGCGCGTGCTGTGATATTCATGAAAAGTCTATTTCAATTGCAAAAGCAATAATATTGAAAAAAATAATTAGTATAGAAAATGTCCAGTTGTTCAAGTTCAAGTGGCTTTATTGTCGTTTCAACCAAATACAGCTGGTACAGTACACAGTGAAACGAAACAACGTTCCTCCAGGACCATGATGCTACATAAAACACCACACTAACTACACGAGACACAGAACTAAATAAAACCACGTGCAAACAGCACAAGACAGTCATAATAATTTAATTTATATAGCGCTTTTTACAATGGTACATTGTCTCAAAGCAGCTTTACAGAGATATCATTTTACATTTACAAGTGACTTACTAATAAGAGCACACTCACACACCAATGGAAGCAGAGCTGCCATGCAAGGTGCTAGCTTGCCATTGGGGACAACTTAGGGTTCAGTGTCTTGCCCAAGGACATTTCGGCATGGGATCACCCGGGCCGGGATTCGAACCACCAACCCTACGATTAGTGGATTAGTGGACAACCCGCTCTACCGACTGAGCCACAGCCACCCTGTGTACAGTACAGTACAGTACAGTAACTACTAAAACAGAACAGACACAGTGAGATACAGTGTAGCGCTGAACAGTACACAGCTCTACTGTGGATGTTTCCGATATAAGAGGTAGTGTAGAAGAGTAACAATATAATTTTTAAATGGTATACATGTAAACATAACATGCTACGATTGTGCCCTGCGATGGATTGGCACCCTGTCCAGGGCCTTGTGCCCGATGCTCCCTGGGATAGGCTCCAGGTTCCCCGTGACCCTGTAGGGAGGATAAGTGGTATAGAAAATGGATGGATGGGTGGATGGATAACATACTATGACTTAGTCTTCAGCAGATAAAGGTTATACCACATGGACATAGCAGTTATTGCAGTAGCAGCCAGGTAAAGTGTATAATAGTGACAAGAAATGAAATACTATTTTTTAAAATAAATACTGTAGCAGCAAAAATGCAACAGAGTCAGTGCAGAAATGTGCAAATATGGCAATGGGAGTGGGATGGTGATCAGTTCAGAGAGAGAGAGAGTGTGTGTGTGTGTGTGTGTGTGTGTGTGTGTGTGTGTGTGTGTGTGTGTGAGTCCAGTCTCTGAATATTGAGTAGGCTGATGGCTTGGGGGAAGAAGCTGTTACACAGTCTGGCCATGAGGGCCCAAATGCTTTGGTACCTTTTTACAGACAGCAGAAGGGTGAAGAGTGTGTGTGGAGTCATCCACAAAACGTGTGGTGTAAATGTCTATGATGGAGGGAAACGAGAGCCCAATGATCTTGTCAGCTGTCCTCAGTCTCCAATGCAGGGTCTTGCGAACCAGACAGTGACGCAGCTGTTCAGGATGCTCTCCATAGTTCCTCTGTAGAACATGGTGAGGATGGGAGGTGGGAGATGGGCTTCTTTCAGCCTTCGCAGAAAGTAGAGACGCTGCTGGGCTTTCTTGGCAATGGAGCTGGTGTTGAGGGACCAGATGAGGTTCTCTGTCAGGTGAACACCAAGAAATTTGGTGTTCTTGACAATCTCCACGGAGGAGCCGTCGATGTTGAGCGGAGAGTGGTCACTCCGTGCTCTCTTGAAGTTAAAAACTATCTCTTTCGTTTTGTCCACTTTCAGAGACAGGTTGTTGGCTCTGCACCAGTCCGTTAGCCACTGAACCTCCTCTCTTGGAGGTGCTGTTCCTGATCCAGACTGGCTGAGGTCTCCCAGTCAAGAAGTCCAGGATCCAGTTTCAGATGGAGGTGTTCAGGCCCAGTAGGTTCAGCTGTCCAGTCAGGTGCTAAGAGATGATTGTGTTGATTGCTGAACTGAAGACTATGAACAGCATTCGAACATAGGTGTCCTTTTTGTTCAGGTGGGACAATGTAGGGTGGTGGCGATGGCATCATCTGTTGAGCAGTTGGGACGATATGTGAACTGCAGCGGGTCCAGTGAGGGGGCAGTAGGGGCTTGATGTGCCTCATGATGAGACTCTCGAAGCACTTTATGATGATAGATGAGAGTGCAACTGGATGGTAGTCATTGAGGCAGGACACTGAAGACTTCTTCGACATTTGGAATGGTTGGTTAAAATGCAAAAATAAAGTCAGTTTGACATGACAAATTTACGCAAATGATGGTGTAGCAGGTAGCCGGATCCACTGGGATCTACAGAGACCTGGACCAGGATAAAGTGCTTACCAAAGACGACCGAACGAATTAATGCAATTATGTAACAAGAGAGCATAAATGCCACTGGTCAAACAGTCAAACAAGTGAAAAACCCATAAAACATGTTTGTATAAATAGAATTTTATTTTATTTTTTTCCAAGTAAAGGTCAAATGACAACAGTCTTCATATTTTTATTTAAATCCATGACTTTCATTTTAACCTACATAATAAATTTGAAGGTTTACAGTAAGCATGTATCGAGTGAACACTTAGAAGAAGTTATCCTCATCCAGTAAGCTGTCCTACTGAGCAAATAAAAATCAAGTTAAAGAAAATCATCAGACAGCATTAAAATGCAGCTTTGGTTTGAAGGAGAAGCCATGAGAAGTTCAGTGATTGCTTTGAGGGCTCAAGGGCAAGATGTGGAACATTGGCTCTCTTTAAGCAGAATTGTCAAACTTGGCATAGGCACTGCCTCTGCTGAGACCTGTGAGAGAAAGGCACATATTTACACACGAGACACAACTCAAGGTCTGCGTTCTGAGTTTTATTTTTCAAGTAGAATCCTTCTCCTTTCATTCAAGGTGAATTCCATCAGCATTTTTTAAAAAACGGCTGCAAGTATAACAATGGAACAAAATGTCTAATCATAAAAACATTTTTAAAAAATGGTTCACAGACCTTCCACAACAATAAATGTAACTATAAAGTGACAAAAAGTTTGTCGTTTCATTCTTTAGCTAAATAGCATATTATAATCATTGATTAATTGCTGTGATATAAAAGGTATAAAACACTTCAGGATGTGCTGATTTAGAAAAATAACCAACTCTGGTGTGGCAACAATCACCCCGCTTCCTTACACCACCTAGTCATTGATTATTTTCCTGTAACAGCACAACATAGAGTGTTTGATTTCTTACTGAATAGTTGCCGTGTCACACTAGCTATGTCTCCATCCAAGTTGTGAATTGAACTTACGCGAAGAATTGGAATATCGCATAAAACGTTTGCGAATAAAGCACTGTTTTCATCCAATGTGTTCAAGAGAACAAAATCATCACTTCCTGGGAAACTGGAAAGTCAATCGCAACTTCGTCTATCCAAAAATACCTCTCACTCTCTGCCATTTTTGCTTTTATGAGCCAATTATCCAATCACATGATTTGTTGAGGCAAAGCCACATGACTTTTTGGATGCGTATCAAGGAATTATATTCAGTAAATGTGTTTCCATCGTAGTTTAATCTTATCGAATGAAAAAAATTATCCAACTCAATTGAGCCCATACGTTAGTTTATGCGTATTTTGGAGATTTTATTCACAGCTGGTGTTTCCATGCAGCATTTCTAAAAATGCGATATACCAAAATCCACATTAAAAATAAACGGATGGAAACCTTTCCCACAAACATGTTTTAATGATTTTGCTTCTTCTACTCTTTAAAAAAATGTTTTCTTCATACCTACATTTGAAAGAGTGATTAAAACAATGAAACTTTTGAGATTCACCCATTACTATAGACAAAACAGTGACTGCCAAAATAGCACCCTACTTCCTATTCTCTACAACAAAGTGCATTGTGGGTATTATATACCTGATAACATACATTATTTAGACCAGGGGTGCACACACTTTTTTGACTTGCGAGCTACTTTGAACATGACCAGTCAAGGAGATCTACCTACAGTAAAAATGCGAAACACATACATACACACACACACACACACATACATACATACATATATATATATATATATATATATATATATACATATACACACACACACACACACACACACACTGGGAGATAGTCTTTAGCGCTGGCGCGTTTGATCACACCCGTGGTGAGAGAAAAGACGAGATCTCAGACTGGCTGTCCTGTACATCAACGCGAACATTTATTTATTTATTTGAATGGCGATCCTTTGACTTCCTTTGAGATCGACCAGTCTATCGCGATCGACCTATTGTGCACCCCTGATTTAGACACTCTACTACTGGCTCCCAAAATGTTTGTGGCTCCCAAAATGCAGTATACGTTGGATAGGGCGTAGGTTTGATTTTGACATTAGTGGGGACATAAAGTCAGTCCACAGAGATGACAAAAACATGTGCCTATTCAAAGTTTATATTTCAAACACATATGGATGAACCATATTTGTCACAATACTGAATCTCACTACTAACATATCACCATGTCATTGTTCGACCTCACCTGTGACCCTGCCTCTAACCTGCCTCTCTTCCTGCTCTGTCTGACATACTACCTAGCAGGACTGCTTCTGTCACCTCAGTGTGTTTTTGGCAGATAGGCTAATTTGGTGAAATGCTGAGTCAGGATGGTGACCAAAAAAATAAAGCTGGGCATTAGGAGAAACCTTACAAGTCAAAGTATTCACACACACACACACACACACACACACACATACACACACCCCAATTAATGTTTAGGCTTGCCACTCATCCCGTTAGTGCGGTAGCCTGCATGATGCGCATGTAGTTGATGGAGCTTTGGTGCTTCATACATCTGGATGTAGCTACAGCCTCACACATGTTAGCAAGAAACGGCAAAGGCAATCCTATTAGCGACGTAGGTTAGGGAGGCGGGACTCATAGCAGAAAACGAGATCTGCTAGCCGTTTGTGTACCACAAATTGTGCTGCTGCCTTTCTTGACCTGGACGCTCTTGTAAAAGACATTCTTAGTCTCAATGAGACTTTCCTGGTTTAATAATTAAAAAAAAAATAAAAACACAAGACACTGACCTACGGACATGTCCCTAGCATCACTACTAAATTCCATACCTCCTGGTGGATAGGATATGGTTTTAGACACCCTGACATTCACTTTAACATATTTCAGAGTGCTGATTGTTAAAGTGGTAGAGAGAATCCTTTTAGCACTGTGTTCATTCCATGAAGCATTACTCTGTGAAGGGCTTACCATATTTCTGCCGAATCTCATCATGTCTGGCCGTCATCTCAGATCTCCTGTAAAATAAGAAAATGTATTTTTTTAGTAAACACACACACACACACACACACACACACACACACAAGAAATGCACAATTTCTCAGACAGGCACGGCGGTCAAACCGGTTTGTGCTGGAAACATCCAACCTGACACTGGCATTCAACCTTTTGTTCCGAGATCTGTATCTGAAAGGTTGACAGTGTGTTTGGGTGTGTGTGTGTGTGTGTGTGTGTGTGTGTGTGTGTGTTTGAATAAATATGAACATTTGAACCAGCATACTTTAAGATAAATGGTAAAAAAATGGTAAATGGCACACTTATATAGCGCTTTTTTTATCCAAAGCGCTTGGATCCAAAGCGCTTTACACTGTGTCTCATTCACTCATTCACACACACACTCACGGTAGCAGAGCTGCCATGCAAGGCGCTAACTTGCCATCGGGGGCAACTTAGGGTTCAGTGTCTTGCCCAAAGACACTTCGGCATGGGATCACCCGGGCCGGGATTCGAACCACCAACCCTACGATTAGTGGATTAGTGGACAACCCGCTCTACCGACTGAGCCACAGCCGCCCTATATATACTATATAAATACTCTATATTTAACAATATAAAAAACAGTCTTTTAGTATCCAGAGGAAAATATCCAGAGGAAAAGGTAAGTGAAAAAAAAAACTAGAAGCATAATGACAGTGCATTTGACTGAATGAATCTGGTTGGTCAGAGGGTTATAAGGTATAATAACACACACCAGACCACACTGTTTTACAAAAGGAATGACCTTCATGGAGGTAGAAGCACTCAGATTCAGTCTCATGCCACATGATTATTGCATTATATATAAACACACACAACACTGTCTGTCGTGTGTTACTCCTTACCTATCTAACAACTTTTTAAGTAAGATATTGAGCCAAAGCATACGTTATAATTTTATATTGTATATATTATATGTATGTATGTACAGTGGTGTGAAAAAGTGTTTGCCCCCTTCCTCATTTCCAGTTCCTTTGCATGTTTGTCACACTTAAGTGTTTCGGAACATCAAACCAATTTAAACAATAGTCAAGGACAACACAAGTAAACACAAAATGCAATTTGTAAATGAAGGTGTTT
>JAFFST010052814.1:68890-81545 GCA_022414735.1 Noturus placidus
CAGGGAAATTTAATGCGGAACATATAGAGAATATTTTCTCCTGTATATTGGGGGGGACAGATTGGTATTTTCTCAACATTGGGGGTTTACAACCCCCCCAAAGAGTGCGTGGTTACGCCCATGGTTGCAAAGAATCTTTCGACGGTGATTCGTTCAAAGATTCCATTTACTGAACATTACTAAGATCAGAATTATGGATTTGAAATTCATAGCATTAATGTACACTTTTTACTTTTGAAAGAAAGGTAACTCCATAATGATATAACAGAGAGAAAGAGAGAAAGAATAAACACATACATAAACACACACATACACACACACACACACACACACACACACACACACACTACCCAGACCTGTTTCTTGGGTGTGATGAGTTGATTAACAGACACTAAATACACACACCAAAACACAAGATACCAGATCCTCATTCCTCAGATCTTACACACTCTTGCTTCTCTTTTTCCCTGGTTTTTAATTTCTTTCGATCAGCATGTCATTTAAAGCAACCCTGACCTATTCTCGTTCTTGACTGTACCCAGGCTGATTCCCTTCTTCTCACTTCCTAACGTGGTACAGAACAGCTGTGATGCAGTTTGTTATTGTGTACATATGCAAATACTCAACGCTGTGATTCAGTGACACGTTAAAACAAAGAAAAGTGGAGTGGAAAGAGAGATCAGAAAGTACACAAGATATGATGTGACTAATAAGAGGACATAATTACACATCTAATCAACTGCAAAAGATTTATAATGAAATATTTATAGCTAACATGAGAGAGTTTTAAGTATGGAATATAGGAAAATAATGCTGATAAATTGTCTAATAACAGCATGTGTATTATTCCACAGCAATTTGTCATTGATTACATGCAAAGAATTTTCATTTACTAAAGAACAAGAAGTTGTACTTTTTGTATCCGTTTGTAATTATGTTCTATTTTATGAATAGTCCATGAAACAAGTTTGTTCCTGTTATCACTTAGTGTATGTTATAGTAGCTATAAACAGTCATTCCCTGACCAGCCTCTGTTTTTTTTTCTCTTTTGTTTTTGTGTGTTAAATAAATAACACAAAAATGTAGCTTGTTGTGTTACAAAAAAAAAATCCTGTGTTGGAAAAGTCACAAATGATGCTATAGATAATTAATGAACACATTCTAACCAATCAAAATGGAGAGTTCAATAATTCTATAAAATATATCTTTTTAAATAATTAACAAACAACGCCGTAGACTGTGGAGTGCCAAACACTACACTGCAGTTGTATTTTCTCAATAAAGTATATTTTAACAAAGCAAAGCAAAGCAAAAAAAAGGCTTCACTTACCGACACATTAGTCAGACATTGCTCGCAGCTTTCGTTTTTGCTCTTACAAGCTAGAAAAAAGAAAAAAAACAGTAAGAATGAGGTCATAAAATGTTTAGTTGAACAATGTGTAATCATGAACAAGACATTTGGAGATCTGGCGGTAGGTCTGTTTAAGACATGGGGCTCTGAGGATCAGATGTTTCCATGGCCTACTTTTACCAACACACGCAAGCAATTGCACAAGGTCTCTTGGGAATAAAGGATGAAGGACTGAAGGGATTTGAGCTCTGAATTCAGCTTTACAGCACAATAGGCTTTAAAACAGTGACAAACTGAGATTAGAGTGGTTTTGGATACTTTATGCTCGAGCTCAGGTCAGTTTATTTAGTCCAACATTTGACATGAGGTTGGAAAAGTTGGACAAGTAAACTGATTTTCGAGTGAAATCTTATGTCAGTTTTTACTGTTTTGTAATGTCTCACTCTCATTCAGCTACAATTGTAATTCCACTGTGTTGAATGTTGTTATTGTTTTGTAATGTCTGTGCATTATCAATTAAGGGTATTAGATTTTTTGAAAATCACTTTTTATATATAAAAAGGTGATCATTCATGATGAAATGGAATGTATAAGCAAGCCTTTTAAAAAAAATTGATTAGAACTTTAATTACTTGTGTTACTGTATTAATGTCTCTCCATTGCCAGATAATATTACTAGATGAAAAAAGAAAGGGATTTTTTTCTCAAGAAAAAGGTGATCCCTTAAGACAGATTGTAATGTGTCAAAACAAACTGCATAACTTGCAAAGCTGTACAGTTTAAATAATAACATGTACACAACAACACATCCTATAATATACATATTATAGTGATCTGTATCTATATCACACAATAAAAAATAAAGGGAAAAACATATTATGTATCATCTTACCTATGTCAGTCTGGGCCACGGTCCAGCTCAAACCACAAACCAGCACAAATAGAGAAATGCAGATCCCCAAATTCATGTTTTTGTTCTTTAAAATAATAAACTATCAACAAACGATAATTAATCCACAAGTGTTCAGCTAAAGAAGCAGCACTTTGTCTCACAAAACACTTTCTGTTCGGTAAAACACCGCGGAACGGTCTGGTGTAAACACCTATAACCACACACCGATGACAGATATCTTAGTGAGGGGAGGGGCAAGACGCACCTCGTCATGTGATGGACTCTCACCTCCATATTAAAAAGGACACCTTAGATACGGCTACAGCTCCGCCATGTTGGAAGGGGCAGCTTTCCAACCTGCGGCCATTGCAAAATAAAATTATATATATATATATATATATTGAAGCAATAAGTGATGTGATTAGAAATGATATAAAAAGGAGATTAATGCAGCCCTGTTTGTTGCTGTAGAAGTAAACGTGAGACCATGCATACACTTTTGTACAGTCCACGACAAAAATAAAAGACCGGCCCTTTTTTAATAATAAATAAATAACAAGATAAGAAAAAAAGACAGTTATTTTAAAGAATAAAACTTAATTTGTCTTTTTGTTGTGGACTGAATATACTTTCATTTGTATTTAATGAGTATGAATTGTGGAATTGTGATGGCAAATTAAGAACACATGGAGGGTGCAGAGGAAATGCACTGCTATAAATTTAACATTCTTTTTTGGCAAAATATGTACCTTACCTATGTGTGTGTAAAGAATGCTGATATGGGACATGAAACATAACAAGTAGTCAACGTACAGGCAGCCAGTTGAATGGTGAATTTATGCTACTCAGTACCTCCCCAGCCATGAACCTCACTGCACGTCACTGGCCAGTGGATACCATTATGGACCAATAATAATAATGGTAATGGTTTTAATTGTTAGCTGATGGTTTGCAATGGTATTTGTAGTGGAAACTATTGTAGTAGAAACTAGAATTTCTCTGATGGTTTCTATTGGTTTTTTCATTAAGATCCCCTCATTTCTGTCCTGTTTCCTATGTTATTAAATGACCAGTAACACATTCCAGTTGTGTACAAATGTTTGCATACCCTTAGAACCGAGTGAACAAGATAATCTGAATTCATTTTAAGCAACAAAACATTTATTGTCTTCAATTTCATGTTGAGGGAAATGGTAAAATATGGCATATTAAGATAATATGATAATATGAAATATGGCATATTAAAATAATAATGGAAAAAAAACAAATATGTAAATGATATTACTTCAAATGCTTTGAATACAATTTTTTAAATTTTTACAGGTATTTTAAATCCTCTAAAAACCTTTTGAATCAATTTAGTTGTAATATGTCATAAACTGCCTTATGTAAATCAGGTCTGAAGACAGAAAAGATATTAAAACGGGTATTTACATTTTTTTCCCTTTGAGTTTGACATTGATACTCACCTTTGGTTTCTAACATTTCTATATTTTTCCCCATTGTACACAAATAGAATTACAATTTGCTATTATCAACTTAATGCTAAGGGATTAGGTGTGCATACATGTATAATACTTTTATTACACTGATAACTACTAGCACTTACTCCAACCATCGTGTTCAGTCATTGCTGTCTCTGTGTCCTGTTTTATTTTTCATTTTGTTAAAAAAATAAATAAAATTAATCACACAAATTGCTGCGATGATAAATTCCAATAATTTATTAAATCATTTTGTAAAGCCAGTTACAAAAAAAGAAAATTACTCTCTCTTAAACAAGCACAGTCATATTTTTTTAAATCTTATATAGAGTCATATAACGATAATGAGGAATATTTACATTCAGGCCCTTTAATTGGCTGCCTGCAGCTGAGCAAGGGTCCCAGTGTAAAGAGTGAGAGAGATAGAACCAGCCAGGTGAGTGTGTGTGCGTGCATGTGTGTGTGTGTGTGTGTGTGTGTGTGTGTGTGTGTGTGTGTGTTTGTGTGTGTTTTGCATGCATGTATCTGTGTTGGTGTGTGTGTTACATTATAATAGGGCATTGTAAGAACTAGATTGGCTGCTCAATTAGCAAACAACACTGTGATAGGACACACACACACACACACACACACACACACACACACACACACACACACACACCAATACATCATTTCTGTGCATCCATATCTCTCATCACACAATCCCAGCACCCACACCAGGTTACTAGTGATCAAGCTTTAGATATAAACCTGATCCTGGATCAGCACAGACAGAGAGCATCAATCCACCATCAGTTTGATCTCTGTCCTTCCCACTCCATCGCTCTCACCGTTAGCATCATAATAAGAACTAATACACCAACCCTTGGCCTACCCAGCTTCCCAATACACACCTTAATCTGTACCATAAATAACAATCACAACACCCATACCTATACACGTATGCTTATTTCTCCACGACCATAATCATAATGATAATCCATAATCTTTTTTTTTTTGCTCATGTAGTTTTAGTTCAAAATTCTCAGACATACGCTATAAAAAAAAAAAAAAAACTTAAAAACTTGCATGACATTGACAAACAGTTGCATATCAAACAGCAAAATTACACAATTATACTGTTGTGAGATACGGTAGATTTATATTTATATATTTTATTTTTAAAAATCTATACAGGCATATGAGACTCTCATACTGGAGTGGTGATGAATAAGAGTCAACGAAATGAATGTAATGTAGGATATTATGTAAGTATTTGTCCAGTAAAGTATATTTGTATGTTAAGGTCTTTGGAGGGTCATAATAACTCTGCTTTGTGTCGAGACGCATTAAACCACCCCATTGCTGATTATTTTCCTATAACACCACACCTTATATACCACAGCCAATGGCGACTGTTTCATTTATTAAAGTATAACACGTCATACATTTAATCCATGTACAATGACATTTAATGTTGTGGAACGTCTGTGACACAAGTTAGTTCCTGTTATCACTTACGTTATAGCAGCTATTAACAGTCATTACCTCACTGTCCCTTGCAAACTCCTCTGTCCTGAAGGCATTCTCATGTCGGAAAACATAAAGTTACAGCTTTATGTTTGACTGTTACAAAGCACTGACACTGGAGACTCCTTCCATAAATGTTAAATAAATATCTCTTCAAAGCAAACTTCACCATATCAATGATTATAAGGTTTTTGTTGTTCTTTATTTAATCAGTTTTTTATTTTTTATTTTGTTTAGGTGGAGGATCCGGTAAACAAGTCTTGTCATACAAGTCATACTGTGTATGCTGTTGCTATAGAAACAATAACTTATTAGAACTTGCATGTTACTGTTTATAAACCTGTGATTTGCAGCTGGACTACTGTCAGAGTTGATCTTATTGAAAATTAACCAACACCTGACCAATCAGAATAGAGAATTCAGCAGCATTGTGGTATAAAATACATAGCTGTAGCCAGAGCCATCCCTGCATTTCTTGCCTGGTTTCCCATTGAAGCTAAGTAGGGTTGAGCCTGGCCAGTACCTGGATGGGAGATCTCTTGGGGAAAACTAAAGTTGCTGCTGGAAGCTATTAGTGAGGCCAGAAGGGGGTGCTCACCCTGTGGTCTGTGTGGGGCCTAATGCCCCAGTATAATGATGAGCCACTATACTGTAAAAACAGCACCATCTTTCAGATGAGATGTTAAACCGAGGTTCTGACTCCCTGTAGTCATTAAAAATTCCAGGACACTTATCGTAAAAGTAGGGGAATAACCCCAGTGTCCTTGTGGATTTCTCCCATTGGCGCTTCTCTATCATGGCCCCTAATAATCCCCATCTCTGAATTGGCTACATCACTCTCTCTTTTCCACTAATATCTGGTGTGTGGTGGGCGTTCTGGCCCACTATGGATGCTGTCGCATCATCCAGGTGGATGCTACACACTAGTGGTGGTTAAGGAGACCCCCCATACTATGTAAAGCACTTTGAGTGTCTAAAAAAGCACTCTATAAATGTAACTGTAACTAATTAATGTAAAACATTAAAAACTGCTATGCGTGTCAACTAGACACACAAGGTATTTGATGTCCACATATATTGTTTCAAATACTTTCACACTAATTTATTAAGATTTAATTAAGGTTAAATTACACTAAGATTTTTTTCTTCTCAAAAGTGGATTAAACATTGTTTGTGTGTGTGTGTGTGTGTGTGTGTGTGTGTGTGTGTGTGTGTGTGTGTGTGTGTGTGTGTGTGTGTGTGCAAAAGATAGCATGAAAATTTGGTACAAAACCGAAGTACAATAAATAACTGCCAGTGAATTAAAAATAAATAAATAAATAAATTTAAAAAATGGAACCCATCAATGTATTGGTGTGGCTTGTTAATGAGGAAAAGCGAGTGCCATTATTTTTGGTACAGTTTGTTATTATTCCAAATATTTTGCCCACATAGTAGCTGTAAGCCAGCTAGATTGCTGGATTTTTTTTTTTCTATAAAGTTATCTGGCATTCATAAGTGTTGCATTTTTGCTGTGAGTCCTTATAGGCAAGCCTGTCTACTAGGCGGCCATCTTGGTTATGCCCCAAGAATAGAAACCTGAGACTACTGTCAGGAACAGACGTTAGATGGAACACTACAGGTAGAAATGACAATATGATAATAATATGCTAACGCCTTTGCGGTAAGTTGCCATGATTTGCTTAATTTTAGCCTAGCTAACATTAACATACCTAGTAGAGTCATTGCTGTTCTTCTTGGCATCTAAAACCTTCCATCTGCAAACTCTCTTTAGATTGTGTAAATGACTTCCCATTTGCTTATCTTTTAGGGGAAGTTCACCATGTGAGCCCATTTTAAATAAATAAAAATAATAATTTTAAAAGAACCCTGTCCAGGGTGTACCCCGCCTTGTGCCCGATGCCTCCTGGGATAGGCTCCAGGTTCCCCCGTGACCCTGAAAGGGAGTAAGCGGTTGAAGATGGATGGATGGATGGATGGATGGAATTTTCAAAGATTAGCTATCTCTTGCTAACTTCTTCCAGAATTGAAAAGTGCAGCTTTAAGCTTTCACAATCTTTCGCATAACAACATTACAGTGAAAAACCTTTCAAAAAGCCTCGTGGTAGGATTCAAAGTAATCCTTATTTAATGGAGGCAAGAGTTTGAGTTCAGTAGTTAAGATTGCATTCAAAAACATACAAATGAATGCCACATGGTACATATGATACTGATTATATTTTTTGATCAAAAGTTACTGATTAAAAGTCAGCATTGAGAAAACTGTGTGCTGGTTATGTGAACGTCCCCAGTTTAACACTGGCTTTGCTTGGTGTAATACTGATATATTCTCTCAGTAGTAAGTTTTTTTGGCTGCCGTACTAGGGACATGGAGGTATGTAGAGAGTTTTAAAAGTGTTGTGCAGTTATACTGTCTGTTAGTCTATTTGTGCATTGTTGTGTACAATACAGGAATTCAATGTGTTTGTTGCAATTTCAGATTTAAATTGTGTCTGTTACATGATGTTCCTGATTTCACTGCAATATAAAATATATTTTGATGGTGAGATATGAAAAACGTTTAGTACACACTGATCTCAGAACAGTCACACAGTCACTGACCAATCTTTGTGCCGATGAATTGATTTGAGTTGAGTGGATTTGATCTAAGCTGATTAGAGTTAGGTTGAGTTACTTGAGTTCATCCTAGCTGAGATGAGAGTTTACTTGAGTTCAGCTAATTTCACGAGTTCAGGCGAATTGAGTTGAGTTGAACGGCGTTAAGCTGATTTGAGCTGAATTGAGGTGAATTGAGATAAGCTTAAATGAGTTGAGTTGATCTGAGATGAGTCAATTTCAGTTTTGATTGAGCTGAACTGAACTGAGTTGAACTGAGTTGAGCTGAGTTGATTTGAGTTGAGCTGATTTAAGTTAAGCTCAAATGAGTTGCGTTGATTTAAGACTTCAGTTGCACTGATACTGGTTGGTGTTCAATAAATAAATAAATAAATAAACAAACAAACAAATAAATACATGGCTGCCAGTGGCCTTGGCTTTTAAAAATGTCTTTCAGTGTGACTCTTACAGAGGAGTTCACTATGACGTCTCCAAAATGATGAAATCAGAAAGTGGGGAAACAGTTTGAACAGTAGCAAGAAGCACAACTCACACCACGTTCATCGAGAACATCACAAGATGAACATTTTTGATTAGGACTGGATAAAGATTTTGAAGAACAGCAACTGTGGTGCCAGCATTAAGGGAGGGATCACATCACAGGACTGCAGGATTTGTTGTGCTTTGTAGCAGTGTATATAAGTTTCACCAAATAAACTGTGGTCCAACTCTTTTCAGACCTCTGAATTTCTTGCTCTTCCCTTTTCACTCCATGTTCTCATGTGTCCTGGGTCAACACAAGGACGTTTTCTCTCACTGGTAATTTCATCGCTCATAAGCCTGTAATCCGATTGGCTGGTTTCGATCACCTGATCCAAGCACTGCCGGTGCTGGTGACGGACATGACGCTGCAGCGCTTCTTGACGATCATGTTGATATAGGCCTTCATGATCTTTGTGATCTCACCCACCTTCAAGCACACACAAGGACAAACACATCAAATACCAAATCTGCAGTGGAGTAGAGCTTAACAACATGAATGTATTAAATACAGCTTCATGAAAATTCTTTTGAGAAGTCATTCCTACTCAACACCTTCAGTTATTAATTTTAAGGCACTTGATTCATTAATACAGTGAAACTATACAGGACAGGACATTCTGTGCCCAGACTCACCCGAGGAGTTTCGAAAAACATCTCCCTCTCATCGACGGTGATCTTGTAGGTGCTAGGCTGCGGCGCGCCAAAGAAGACGATGTGCTCGTACTGGAAGGTCTCGAGTGGTTTGGGTTCTCCTCGCTTATACACAGACACATTTTCTGCACTCACTCCCAACCACAGGTCATGAGGAAAGCCTCCTTCTTTACACTGCACACAAACACATTTAACATATAAATGTGTAAAAAACCACATAAATACACATTAGACATTTCCTGTGTTGGATTTCTGCTGAGGATAATACCATTTTAAAGCTGCAGTTTTGTAATAATAATAATAATAATAATAATAATAATAATAATAATAATAATAAAGCTCTTTATTTGTATAGCATAAAATTTCATACATAAATGCAGCCCAAAGTACGTCACAATGAAAGGAAAAAAAGACAATAAAATAAAACATAATAAAAATCAAATAGGGACATAATATGAGGGCCAACAACAACAACAACAACAACAACAACAATAATATATGAATGAGAATGAGGGTAAATATACACTATTTAAATGTATTTATAGCACTTGTATAATCATTTACAATGTTTAAAAAAAACTATAATGCACAATATTGCCATACAACGGTTTTATTATTTATTTCAGACTTTTTCTGGGTCAGAAATTAGTTCTACCTCTAACTGAACTTGGGAAGAGCTGCTATTTTTGTTACTTTTGGCCATTTTGTAAATTATTTTAATGAATGTGAGGATTGTTGTAATATTAAATTACGCCCTTAATCAGGATGTGAACCCTGATCCATGGCTGCTTTAAATATAGCCTGGTGTTGGTATACACCATAGGTTAATATAAATTTTTTTTTTAAAAAACACCACAATTTTGCACATATTTTAAAATATTTTATTATGGTGAAATAATTCTAATACTAATATAAAGAAATAGTTTGCTGTTATCGTTGATTCTGCGTCCAATAATGAGCCTCACCTCAACGTCAAAGAGCGTAGAGCCATATCCGGGCCACTCTTTGATGATGGTCATGTAGCTGAGCATAGCCTGGTGTTGAGGCATCCCCTGCAGGCGGTTCCACTTCTCCAGGACACTGGTCAGAGTGGCCGACATCTCCTCCTTAACAAACATCTCCAGCATCTGCTCTTCCTCACGTTGCTTCTTTAGCGAGCCGGTCTTGAAGCTGCGCCTCAGAGTGCCATCCAAGAAGCTGGTCCTTCTCCTCTCGAGCGTGTGACCTCCTGGACCCATGCCTGCGACTCCCACCCCACCCGACCCACCAACCTTGGTGGAGTGCAGGATGCGGGTACGGAGGCGGCCCACCGGATACACACTGCTCAGGCTCCACGGCGTGCGCGCCACATCTCCATGGATGTACTGCAGCCGAAGGGCGGCCAGGTGTTGTAGCGTCTCCTCGGAGGCCGGGAAGTGGCCGCTGATCAGACTCTCATGAGCCTGAGGGGAAACACAAAGGTGGGATATTCAAGGTGGAGGTCAAAAAAAGCCGATGTGAACTAACGAGTGGATTTTGTCGCAAGCTCACCTGTTCGAACATGAAGGCAAACTCCACCCCTTCTTTGGGCATGCTGTCCACATCAAGGAAGCAATACAGTTTAAAATAAAGCCGCCAAGGTCCTTCCTCTTCCTCTTCCTCACTTCCTGCCAGTCTACAAGCAATGGTCATTAAAACAATCAGAGTATCTTAGATACATATAAAGACTTTTGCAGTAAATCAAATGGGATTTCAAAGATTTGATTAAATATGGACACGTTGTATATAATATAAATATTATAGTTATTGAAACAATGCATGGTCGGTGCACCTTTCAAATTTGGCGAGTACATCCGCTACGATGATGCGGCTCTCGATAGCTCGGCTCTCCACCTTGTTGTGTTCAAACAGGGAGAATAAATTCCGGCTGTCATCCATCGCCAGACCTCGGATCAGCTTCTCTACAACCTTCACACACACACAAACACACGCACACACACACACACACGCGCACAGACATACAGATGGGAGTTTCTCATGGTGATGTACAGTGCCAATTTTTTCTAACTCCTATAGTACACTCTCTCACCTCTCCTGCAGTGGTGTGGGAGTTGATGGAGATCTTGCAGGATCCTCCTCCGTGGCAGTACACCGTGGTGCTCATCTCGCGTCTGGTCAGCAGAGCGGTGATCTCCTCCTGAGAGGGCACAAACTCCCTCGTCTTGGTCTTCTTCAGAGACTCGGAGATAAAGTGGGCGTACTTTTCGATCTCGGTACCAGGATAACGCTCCCTTACCCTAAGAGTTACAACACAATTTAATTACTGACAACCGTCTAGAGTGCTTCACTATATTTATATTGTATCAGGTCAGACTTTCACATGACTGTATAACATTGTAGAACATGTTTTGCGATTTTCTTCTCAAATTTTCATAATTAGGGTTTTTTTTGTACCATATTTTGAGATTGATACTGAAGGTATTGTTTTGATTCATACCACAGCGCTGTTAAATTCTCAATTCTGATTGTGAGGTGTGGCAGTGTGAGACGTCTCTGACCTTTTGAGGTGGAAGCGCAGGTAGCGCAGGATGGCGCGGCTGGGCAAGAATGTACAGCTCATGCACGTGAGCAAGTGCCAGTGTGCGCGGTTCCCCGGGCTGTTAGGCTGAGGCACGTGATTAGTCTGTTTGATCAGCTGACAGTAAACCTCATCTCGGAGCGGCTTCAGGTCATGGCAGGTCTGCAGGATGCCCTGAATGATGGCCACCGGGTCCGAGACAATCTCCATCTCCTGTAGAGAGTTGAAGATCTTCACCGCCTCATCCTGCAGGCTACCGTAGCCCTTCTCCTTTTGCACTGAGGGATGGCAAGATAGACCGAAAATAATGTCGAGTAATGTCAATGAACTCATAGAGAGAAATTGATGACATTTCAATATTCAATAAGCACTTACAGCTATCGTTGATCTCTCCATATGGCAACGGTAGCAGCGGCGAGTGCAGCGGATGCTGGGTGTAGCGTAGGATGGGGTTCCGGCGATACATCTGCTCCACCGCCTCCGAATTCACACTGTTCTCCTATATGAGAAATAAAGGGGTCAAACAAAAAAAAGACAAATTGAGGTTATAGTTGTGAGCCAGAATTGAACATATGTTGAAAAAAAATGTTTCGTTCTTGTTCTCCAATAAAACTCAATCATTTTTTATTAATTGTATTAATTCAGTTTACAGAACTTTCAAAGGTGCTTTTTTAAGGACCCTGTGTCTGAGACGCATCATTGTAACACTAAACAGTAATACTGAAGGCTATGATGAAAATTAGATCCATCCATCCATCCATCCATCTTCTACCGCTTAGTCCTTTTCAGGGGCATGGGTCCATAATATTAAATTAACAAAGCAAATAAGAGCATATCTTATTAATATTTCTTATTACCTATTATTATTATTGACCATAGTTACAACCTTTCATGCCCCCCCCTACCCCCATGTTGGAGGAGACCAGGTATAAGGATGATCTATTCTATATAAAATCTATCTATATATAACCTAATATACGGTCTGGTTTGGTAGATAGATACAGTGGTGTGAAAAAGTGTTTGCCCCCTTCCTCATTTCCTGTTCCTTTGCATGTTTGTCACACTTAAGTGTT
>JAFFST010052814.1:82382-89882 GCA_022414735.1 Noturus placidus
AATTGGTTTGATGTTCCGAAACACTCAAGTGTGACAAACATGCAAAGGAACAGGAAATGAGGAAGGGGGCAAACACTTTTTCACACCACTGTAGATAGATAGATAGATAGATAGATAGATAGATAGATAGATAGATAGATAGATAGATAGATAGATAGATAGATTGATTGATTGATTGATTGATTGATTGATTGATTGATTGATAGATAGATAGATAGATAGATAGATAGATAGATAGATAGATAGATAGATAGATAGATAGATAGATAGATAGATAGATAGATAGACAGACAGATAGATAGATAGATAGATAGATAGATTGATTGATTGATTGATTGATTGATTGATTGATTGATTGATAGATAGATAGATAGATAGATAGATAGATAGATAGATAGATAGATGGATGGATGGATGGATGGATATTTTTTGTTTTTGTGTTTTTTACTTTTTTAATTATTTTTCATAACTTTTATGATTTTAAAATAATTTTTTTTATTTGATTTATAAAACTAAATAATGGACATGTATGGAACATGAATGATCAAAAATGTTTCTGAACACTATAACTACTTTGAACAAGAAAACTAGGCTGTAATAACGTGAACTATTTTACATGTAAAACATGTTGCATTACATTCATCTTGCATTCTAAAAACATTCACATATAAATTATATAAATTGGGACGAAGGGCGCGTCTCGTTAGCCATGAAGTTGTTAAATCAATCTGTGGGACACCTACGCTTGCTTCTTTTAACATTCATGTCTGAACAGAGCAGAAGCAGAGAGAGGTGAGAGTGCAGCGGGAAAGCAACACCTCGCGCTTGCAGGACAGTAATGGCCATATTTGGAAAGTTGCTAAGGTTTGTCCAAAAAGCCGCTAGACCTATCTCTAGGCGCTTCTTTGTTTTTTTTTTTTTTGCAAAAAAAAAAAGTCACTAAAGGGGTCTGAAAAGTGGCTAAGTTGGCAGCACTGGTCTGTACTGACAGCTAGATAAAAGGCAGGATCAGCTCCGCCTCTCCCCAGCAAAAAGAAAACAAAGAGATAGAGGGAACGCAGGGTTTTTCATTTATGCACATTCTATTTGAAAAGCAATAAAATACACTGAGTACCCAAATGACACCCTGTCTGGGTTTTTTTCTTGAAAACAATTTGCACCCCCCTTCCGATCTCTCCACGCCCCTGGTTGAGAACCACTGTCTTAGAACATCCAAACCTTGAGTTCCGAATCAGAAAACTATATCCCTGTATCGCAGTGTTTACCTTGATATCTCGAATGAGCTGCTGCGTCGGAGTCTCGATTGGCGCTTTGTTCTCAATGACACCCTGAATTGCCGAAACCCATCTCATGGCCTCGTTCAACATCTTGGTGTAGAGCCGGTAGGAATGTTTCCTCCCATGAACCACAATGTTCCAGTATCCTACAGCGTAGCCACATCAACATCGGACACACTGGCAATGCTTACCCACAGAGAAAGTGTAATCATTTAATCATTCATGTTGTTATTGGAAAAGAATCAGTGATGGCAAGGTTAGCCATCTGAAGGTACCATCTGTAATTTATTAATTTCCAATAACAGCACATCTTGAATTCCACCTTCATGCTGCTTAATACTATGTTCTGGGTCATGGCGGCTCACCCGTCTCTTTAAACACCTTCTCGTCGGGCTGGACCACAGAGCAGAGTCTGTTCAGCACCAGCGTGCCCATCTTGGATGAGGTGCGCTCGGCCGATTTGTAGTAGTCCAGAGAGTTGTTGGTCAGAATGAACCAGCGCTTTTTCAGTTTCAGCGCACTGCTCTTGGCTCCGGTCTTCACCTCTTTATGCAGCCAGCCTAGTTCACAAAGAGAGCATACTTACACCTGCTGCAAAGTCAAGCTAGTTAAACAGTGTTCCTTCACCAGCTGTGTGGTTCCACAGCGTGTTCGAATGTAGGACTGACCTCTAACCAGGAACTCCTGGCCTTCGACCTTGGCGTCCCCTTTGGGCTTCTGCAGGAGGCTGATCCAGTGGTGCATTTCCTCTGGCAGCTCAGTGTTACAGTGGATCACTCGATTCGCCGTGATGATCACAAAAGAGTTAGGTCTGCCGGGTAGAAAAACAGATTTAACATGCAAATGGCACTACATTCAGAGCTGCTGTTATAGAAAATTAATCAACACATTCTGCCCAATCAGAATGGAGAATTCAACAGTGCCGTGGCAAAACGGTTGATGTTAAAGACTCACCGGTCCGGATTGTCAGACGCACACACAGAGTCGATCAGTCCGACATCCAGAGTGCCCTGAGTGAGAAAGAGAGATGAAAAAAGAGCTCAGGAGGTGTGTTGGCTGTGTTAAACATTCTGAAGATAGATCTGATCATGAAAATATCACAAACAAACTATCATGAAGAGACTGAAATGTATGATATAAACTTGTGATGAATATTAAGTGTAGAATTGATGCAAGCTCACAATGCAAACCCGTTATTGTGAACG
Organism: Noturus placidus; assembly: GCA_022414735.1. Classification (NCBI taxonomy): domain Eukaryota; kingdom Metazoa; phylum Chordata; class Actinopteri; order Siluriformes; family Ictaluridae; genus Noturus; species Noturus placidus. The sequence continues at coordinate 84,865 of JAFFST010052814.1, forward strand.
GACGTGTTGTAGTATGTGGAGCAGATACAATAGAAGCCTACATACCACAGCGTTTTTTGGGTTCGCCTGCTCATGGGACATTTCCAGCAGCTGCTCGGGGGTGGCAGTGTGGACCCGACTCAGCACGGTAAACCAACCACTGAGACACATATGCACACACACACACACACACACACACACACACACACAGTGATAAAAAGTAAGCATTAATTAGAACACATTGCTGGAAAATAAGGTGTTTCACATATTTTAAAGAAGCAGACTGTAATTTTTAGAGGTCATCTGCTGAAACAATGTACAATATTCATTATGTACTGCATCTTAAAGAAAAAGCATTATTTCTCTTCTCTTTATATTTATTCATCCTGTTTATTCCTGGAAAACAGTTATGGTTTTTATAGAGGTAGTGGGCTGGATCTCGACTCTACCTGGCATCTTCTGGTGACTCAGCAAACACCTGATACGTCCGTTCATCCGTCACGATGTTCAGTGCGTTCTCCTTCTCATGGTTGTCTACTATTTCCCTGAACAGAACCCCAGAAGACACCATGTTACAGAATGTATACGTATAAATCGAATTTAAATGTTTTGGCACCCTTCAAACGAATGAGCAATGAAGCTCTTTAATGAATAACATCAAAATTACACACAGTGAACCTCATTGTGAGTCTTTATCAGTCCAAGTACGTGTAAATGTTTTCATAGGCCAAACCGAATGAAAAATTATTGTCAAGTTTCTGATTTTGTCGTGCTCAAGTGTGTGTATTGATAAATAGCACAGTTGATTTACATTTAGTGACACCCACTGCCAAAATACTTATCATACTCATAATATTTTTTTTTTATTAATACAGACATGCATGTCTGTATTAATAAAAAAAAAATACGGCACATGCATGTCTGTATGTGGCAAACTGCAAACAGGGTGCCAATAATTTTGCAGTTGACTGTATAGAAAGAAACTAGATACAATCCTAGTCTGTTTCCTTGTGTCTTACTTTGCTGAGCAGATGTCAATAGTGCCCTTGAGCTTCTCCTCGCTGTCGTTCTCGAAGTACATGAGCTTAGAGTCACGCAGCACAAACCAGCGCATCTTCCAGTTCCTGCGTGACAGCGTGGACAGTCCTCCACCTTTCTTATACAGCCAGCCCGACTTCAGAGACTCCTGTTTGGAGCGGAACCACATGAACGTCTCGTCCTTCAGCACACACCAGCGCCTTCGCCACGGGATCATCAAACCCGCTATACACAGAGAGAGAGAGAGAGAGAGAGAGAGAGAGAGAGAGATGAGAAATGAAAAAACGTTTAGAGGTGCACCTCAAAAAAAAGTTTGGAACATTCATATATTCTAGATACATTACGCATAAGGTGAAATATTTCAAGCCTTTTTTGTTAGAATCTTGATGATTACAGCTTACAGCTCATGGAAATCAAAAACCCAGTATCTGAAAATATTAGAATAAAGAATTTATAATACAGAAATGTTGACCTGAGAAGATCTATAATCAGCTAATTAACTCAAAACACCTGCCAAGGTTTCCTGAGCCTTTAATTGGGAATACTCTTAGTATGAAAGTTCGACTTTTTGAATTAAATTATGGGAAAAAAAATGAACTTTTCCATGATATTCAAATTTTTTGAGATGCACCTATACTTACAAGCTCTAAAAGTCTGGCTGCACAATATTTTACTACACAACATCTGGTCACTCACCTTTCATATAGAGGTAGCTGTGGAAGTATGGAGGCCCATTACCATTCAGCACGTTGCCTTTACCATTCGACAGCTCTTCATCTGTATCAGCGAGACCATCATGCTCCTCATCACTCTCCACATACTGAGAGTGTGAGAGAGAAAGAGACTGTCAAATATGATTGTCTAATGTGCTTCCTGAAACACTTCCTGAAATAAAAAAGTCATACACAGTAATAAAAGTAATAATAATAGTACATAAATAAATCTTATATTTATATACCTTATTTGATACATGATAAAATGAAGCTCAAATTCTTCAATTATAATTAAAATTTCAAAAAGAATAATAAATTAGCTATAAAATAAATAAACAAGTAATTAAGATAAAGTTATAATAAATACTTGGTTAAAGAATTGTAAAAATCAATCAAATATACTAAACAAACAAACAAACAAACACTGGAACTGATGGTTTTCACTATCCATTTTGTGAATACACATTTTCAGATAATGCTAAATTGTTAAAAAATATTCTTAAATATGCTGTTAGCTATTGATTATTTAAGAACCCTTATTTATTTCTGAGCCCTTCTGTGTGTATTGTATGTATCATGTATAGATATATGTGTGTGTGTGTGTGTGTGTGTGTGTGTGTGTGTGTGTGTGTGTGTGTGTGTGTGTGTGTCGTACCGAATCTGAGCTGCGATTGAATGACTCCTGGCTGGCGTTGGTGCAGGTGGACTTGCGTGCATGCTCCGGGTCGTTTGCCGGGTTGCTGTTCTGACCGTCCTCCAGCTCGTCCTGGTCGTAATCGGACTCTGTGTCCAGCGGAAGGTGGTATATTGGCTCCTCGGTTTCGGTCAGCCTGCTGCCACGATCCGCTGCTTCACTGTCTGCCTCATCTGCCTTTTTCTCCTCTTTCTCAGGCTCTGCAGACTTGGACACTTCCTTCTTCTCCTCCTCCGGTTTGGAGACGTTCTTGTTTGCCTGTGCCGCCTCTCCTGGGAGTGGAGGAGGAGGAGGAGGAGGTGGGGGAGGAGGTGGAGGAGGCGGCGGAGGAGGAGGCGCAGGGACGGTTGGAGCAGCAGCAGCAAGTAAAGAGGATGGCAGCGTGCCCTCAGCAAAGGCAGCTGGAGGTGGAGGCAGCGTGGCTAAGATCTCCTGATCAGGAGGCCCCTCAGTCGGAGGAGGGAAATCAGGCAGCGAGACTCGACCCTCTCCCACACTGGAACTTTCAGCTGTAGTGGGCAAAGCTGGTGCCACAGGGACCTTCTGTTCAGGCTGGATGCCAGCGAAGCTCTGCAGGTCAAGCAACTGAGTGGCGACACGCGATGCCTGCTTTTTGAGCCGCAGAGCTTCAGCATGACGGCGTAGCCTCAGCTCCTGCCGTGAGCTCTCACACAGCTGTGACACGCCATCTTCCCTCTGCTTCTGCAGCCGCTCGATCTCCCGCTCCAGCCTCAGGATCTCCTCCATCTGACGGCTCCGGACCTCCACAGAGTCCTGGAGAGAAACAGAGTAAGAGAGTGAGAGAAATGCATTTCACTGTTTGGGATTAGAGTCAGAAAGTTCTGTAGCTTCCAGTAAAGATACAACTCATTGTATGTATAAAATGCCCTCCTGCTCACCTCCTGAGTGCCTTCTGCTGCCTCATCCTCTCCTTTTACTACATCTCCTCCTTTCACCTGTGCCCCATCTCCCTCTCTCTTCTTCTCCTCGTCCTCTTTCTTCCTCTTCTCCTCCTCCTCTCTCTTCCTCTTCTCATCTCGGAGTTTGCGACACCTGTTCCGCGCCACCTGTCCGCGCCGGCACTTCTGCAGGACGAGGACGGCAGAGCGTTTGCGTAGGAATCGTCGGTGGTAGAAATGTGCACGGTAGTTCTTCTGGATGGTCAAGATGCTGGACAGAGCTTTTTTAAAGTGCTTCCTGGAATGAGAGACCGTACGTTAGAGCATTAATTCTGAGGAAATACAAACTGCAAGGAGTTATATCAATTCTCAAAATAACACTGCGTGGTAAGCAGATATAAATGCTTATATATGTGTTTCTAAGATGTGCATTTGTTGGAAATATATATTAATATCAATAAAAATAATGAATAAAATAAATCTAAAACATTGCACAGTAATATTAGAATATTTTGGTAAATGGTAAATGGCACACTTATATAGCGCTTTTATCCAAAGTTCTTTACACTGTGTCTCATTCACACACACACACACACACACACACACACCAATGGTAGCAGAGCTGCCATGCAAGGTGCTAACTTGCCATCGGGGGCAAATTGGGGTTCAGTGTCTTTCCCAAGGACACTTCGGCATGTGGAGTCACATGGGCCGGGAATCGAACCGCCAACCCTACGATTAGTGAACAACCCCCTCTACCAATTGAGCCACAGCCGCCCCATTCTGAATTAATATTTAATATAAAATCATAAGAATTATTTTTTTTATTCGAGATCAATTTTCACAATATGTAGAAAAAGTTTTATGTTTTATGTGTACTTAATGGACATTAATATTAATAGTATCCAAAATAATGTATACAACCTGTATAAAAATATTTATATTAATATTTTATATATATTTTTTTTTATTAATATTTAATATAAATTCATGGCCATTGCTCATACATTTTCACAATAATACAAGGCACACTATGTAAGGTTTTCTTGTTCAAAATGATTATTAATAATTAATATGATAAAATAAATATGAATATCTGATGATATTATTTTATAATATTTTGTATTAATATGTAATAATAAAATATAAATGTACAAATATATTAAATAACAAATATAAAAATATTATAGTGTTATATACAGTATACCACATTATACTAATACCTATAATAAATATTATTATAAGCTGCTTGATTTCACATTTACCTTGCTATGTAAGAGAGCAGGTGCGCTCGTATGATGAGGCCGGCTTTACGCCGCACTTCGTCTCGTTCCTTCTCCAGCTTCTGCTCCAGAGACTCCTTCATAAACACCTGCAAAGGGAGAGGACAAAGTCTAAGAATGAAGACCCTCATGCATAAAACACGAAATGAAAAAAAATGAAGATGAAGAAAGACACGTCGGCTCACCTTGGTCTTCCCGTGCTGCCAGTCTTTCTTGGTGTGGTCATATTTGGTGAGAAGATCAGTGCACCTTTTCTTCTCATCTCCATCAGCTGTTGCCGATTTCCCGTCTTCCTTCAGGATAATCTTATACCTTCATATAAACAATAATACGAAGTTGTTGTGAGTGAATGAACTGTCAGAGAATGTAAAATGGTGCAGTCGATCATGTTTTCTAAACCCTTACCTGCTCA
>JAFFST010052814.1:94882-106408 GCA_022414735.1 Noturus placidus
AGAAAATACAGTACCTGACATAAACAGTAATCAGTACATCTCGATATCGATATTTAGAAATATTACAATATAATAATTATGTAACAAAACATATATAAGAATATAGTTATGTAGAAACGTAGAAATTGACTACAGTATAATACTGTAACAACACTGATATATGATTTAAAAAAATTACATACTAGTCAAGCATTAAAAAAGGTCATTTATAATAATCATGATATCGATAAGCAATAATATTGAACAATTTTGATGGGTACTGATAGATGAGCATTTGTACAGACCAATGGTAAGTTTAAAATGGTAGAATTTTTCTACACTTCCTTATAGTGAAAGTGCATTTTTTGGGTTAATGTGTGTTACCTGCTCTATAGTAAGCGGGGAGCAGATCTCTTCTCCTCTCAGGATCATGGAGCGCTGAGTCAAAACTTCTGACAACTGGAATGAGTCCAGACCCAGAAGCTCACTGACATTAGTAGCCACTGTAGTGAGAAAAACACAAACACAATGATGATGATGATTTCATGATGAAACCACTTTTGGTTTATGTGATATAAAACCCAATAACTAAAAGAATAGCTTGGCATAATAATAATACTACTACTACTAATAATAATAATAATAATAATAATAATAATAATAATAATAATACACATGGATTTAAATTGTAAAAACATTTTAAAACGTCACAAAGTTCAATTTAATATTTCTGTCATTTAAAGGTATCAAGCCGTAATATTTTAATATACTCATTTTATATACTGTATATTTTAAGCAATATGTTGGTGTCAAACTTCATAAATAACATATTTATCACATTTTTAAACTTATTTTCACCAAGAAAGTCAGACACAACCTTACAATCCCAAGGTCTTGATTTGTTCATTGCTGTGTATGTACATTTCTTCTTTCAAGCAAAAATGTGTTTGCTAGTTTAAAGGCTTCACTGTATTATGTATTAGACTTCCCTTAATTCACAGTGTAAAGACGAGGTACTGTTCGCACCCTGCTTGGTGGTGATCTGAGCACCCCCTGCTGTCATGAACTCAATGTTTCCCAGCTGCAGGACTCCAGACAGCAGCTTGAACATGTCTCTGATCTCCTCCTCACTAAACTCCAGCACCTTCAATGCTTCCTAAAACCAGAGAGAGAGGGATCAGCTAAGGAATGTGTGATCGTAGGTGTGGCACAGCTCCAATGTGCAGCCTTATCACTTTCTATGACACTGGGGTGGTACCTTATCTTTTGTACCTTTAATATGCATCTTTTCCTTAGAAACCTTTACACAAACACTACAGGTAAATAAATGGACCGTAATTACCTTTTAGTGTAACGCTTTCTAGGAAAAAAGATATGATGCACACTACAGGTTCAGAGGTGTACACCTGAGAATACCACCCCAGTGATGAAAAAATTTATAGTTTAGTACACTTTATTCTGAGAGTGTATGATATAGCAAGCAACAATGAGAAGTACAGTTTGGTACCTTTATTTCCAGCAGTGCAGAGGTAATCAGCATGGAATTGAGAACACTTTTGTGGTCCCTACCAATCTGGCAACCTCATCCAAGTGTGTATTGCATTACTGCTGACATGTGCAACTTCAAAGCTGCACTATAAAAGGAGAAAGAGCATCTCTCAGCATCAAAAACCCCAAAAGTCAGACATCCGTCTCACCATGACACTGTCGTAGAGCTTCTTATCGTCCAGATTGCGGTCCTTCACGCAGCCGGACTGGCTCAGGTAATGAAACAACTCAGGAGGTTCTGCCAGGAAATACGATTCTACACAGAATACAGAAAAACAGTATTATAAGATATCAGTTTTGTAAATGCATGTACCAGAAATGTTCATAAGTAATTCCTTGGTGATGTACTGGAATGTGATGTAGTATGGTGTTAAGGGTCCGAATGTCACACTTTTCATCATACAATATTGTAGAGCAGTACCGTAGATGCCTATAATACACTTTAAGAAATAAACAAGATTTTTGGCTGTCCATTACTTCTGGAAATTAAAACACCTACTCTGTACTAAATTACAGGCACTTGGCAGATGCCCTTATCCAGAGAAACTCACATTTATTTCATTTATACAACTTAGCAATTGAGGGCCAAGGGCCTTGCTCAAGGGCCCAGCAGTAGCAGCTTGGCAGTGCTGGTATTTGAACTCATGACCTTCTGATCAGTAGTCCAATGTCGTCTTAACCACTAAGCTACTTTATATAGTAGCTGTCACATTGGGCGGGTTGAGGTGGAAGCAGTCGCAGACGTAATTATTAACGTTTATTCCCACACAGAATAGAATCAGCAAAACAATGATACTAGCAATAGGCTACAGATACTCAAGGGCAAGAAACAGATACTAAGGCTAAGGTACCTAAACACAGAGACAGGAATCTAAACACAGAGACAGGAGTCTAAACAGAGAAACAGGAGTCTAACCAGAGAAACAGGAGTCTAAACAGATACAGGAGTCTAACCAGAGAAACAGGAATCAAACAGATACAGGAGTCTAAACAGATAAACAGGAGTCTAACCACAGAAACAGGAATCTAAACAGATATACAGGAGTCTAAACAGATATACAGGAGTCTAACCACAGAAACAGGTATAGCAAAAGACCCCGGCTAAGTGCAAAACCAGAACTATATATACCCACAAGTGCTCATTAACGGAAACGTGAATCAGGTGCCAGAATACATGTGACCAAGAGGAAATGGCTGCTGGGACATGGAGTCCACCGGCACACTGGGGTGGAGACACACACAAAGTCCAGGTGCTATAAATAGTCAAAGTCAGGGTTCAGCCACCAGATGGCGCCAGAACCGGCCAAGGTGCAGTGCCGCACCTGGCCAGCAGGGGGAATCGTGACAGTAGCTTTGGATTACAGATATTGAATCCTCAATTAGCCACGACTAATTTTTCCACCTTGCCAAGACATCAAGCTTTTAGTTGTTGAGTTGATTAGCCTGAACTGTCTATATACTGTGTGTGTATTTGCGTGTTGCTTTGTTTATCCACCTTTCTGCTCTTTATCAGCACCGGCCAGTAGAGCGTAGAAGATGTGATAGTTTCTCTCTCCAGGGTTCTGCCTCACCACACGGTTCTGGAAAAAAAACAAGCTCAGTTTCTCAGCGACTTTGCCCTGTGGCATTTATACATACCTCAGCGAGGGCATTTAGTGGTCATTTTCCCTTCCCAAGTGAATAAAGGACACACAAAAGAGTTACCTTTTCAAGCAAATCTAAAGAAGAAAAGTTAAGTAAAGAACTGATTGTCTGGGACAATGACTACTTGACTACATCCATGGTGTCCTAGAGAACATGGCGATAGATAGATACATAGATACCTTACTGTAAAGGTTCGAGAACACACTGTATTTAAAAAGACAATGGCTGCTAATTAAAAAAACAAAACCTACATGTAGTATACGTGCATACTGTATATTGTATATATTTCATATAAGTAGTGTACTGATGAGTAGGATACAGTCGACGATGCAGCCTCCTTGGATGTTGCCGCTCTGACAGAAATGAAGCTGGATGAACTTTCCGAAGCGACTGGAGTTGTTGTTGTAAACAGTTTTGGCATTTCCAAACGCTTCCATGATCGGACTGTGGGAAGCAGCAAGGCCAGAGAAGAAAGTCACACCACCCTGTTATTGATTATTGTCGTATCAAATGTTTTATCCCTTATATAATATTCGCCATCTTGCCAGCAAGCAAAGCTGTTAAGATTTTTTGACTGTGGTAATCTGTTGCTATGTAACAGCAGGATAACATGTGTGTTGAATTAATGTTTAAAATCTGTTTACTGTATATAATTTAGTGAAAACCACCAGTGTGGTTTCTGAATCATACCTAGCATTAGCATGGTATAAAAGAGAAAACTGTGAGTTCTCACACTTTTTGACACTAAATTGTAGTTTATCTTAGATCACATTTAAATTGAGGGGATTTTGTATTATGTGTCCAACTTGATGTATTTTCTTCTAGTATATCAATTCTGTATCCATGGTAACATGTATTTGTCTGATGACCTGCTCTGTACAATGGCTTGCTCTGCACAGGCGGTCTTCTCCGGAGCCCCCGCTGAATTCTGGCTCATGACAGACAGAAACTGTAGCAGAAGTTTAGTGCTCTCTGTTTTACCAGCACCGCTCTCTCCACTAAAACACACACACACACACACACACACACACACACACACACACACACACACACACACACACACACACAAACACACAGTGTTATTTATCAGTCATTTATCTTATTTGTCCGTCGATGTTGTTAGTGCTAATAGAGTCCCGAGGCTCTTCTAGAGCAGAAGTAATGAAACTCAGATTTCAGGCCTCGAGAGCTAATAAGATTATAACACAACAAATAGCTTCTATTAGATTTCACTTCTTGTCAAGTAAATAATTTTGGCAAAAATCATTAGAATCCACTTACTGCATGCACATGGACTACATTTGAGCATGAGGTATCTCTGGACTGTATAAATAAATACAGATATATTTCAAGCCCTGTTCTGAGGCATATTTTGTATCTGTAGCAAATAAGATTTTCCGATTAATTTTAACAGGAGAAATTATAATGTATAATATCACAGCACTGTTCAATTCTCAATTCTGATTGTGCAGAAGATGATTCATTTGATTGATTAACAGCAGCTCTGATAGTATTGGCAGCTGTAATACGTTGCTGTTTCTATACTACCAATTTACACAGGGACATGTATGGTAGATGCTCCACATAAACAGAGCAAAAAAATGTATGCTGTAACAATTTAATTACTATACTCTACTATACCATATCTATTTTAATTACTGTTTACAATTTTACTTACTATATTATAATATACTATATCTCAGCTCTGGAGTGTGATAGGGTGGAACTAAATGCACTCCTTGTGTAGTCCTGACCTCCCTAATGCACAATGTGAATTTAGTGAAAATCAGTGAATGTAACATTTTTCACCCACAAAAACAGTAAAGGCCTTGATTTTTTTTTATTATTATTATTTATTTATTTTGTTTTTTTGTGGTGAAACATTCAGATTTTCTCTGATTTACTATGATTTTCATGAAATTCACAAAGTGAGTTTGGGATGTCAGGACTAACACAGGAGTGCACTTAGTTTCGTCTTATCATGCTCCAGAGCTGAGATTTACAGTATATTATGCTCAGTAAAATATTTAAGTTTGGTATACACACATTTAAAGATCTTAATGGTTGGTATCAGGTGAAGTACACATGCAGTGCAAGAGTTTGGAAGGAATATATACCTATTTTATCTGCTATCCTGTACTACACTGTACTGTACTATACTATGCTACTGCATACTTTCATACAATTTATCCACTGTAATGTAGTAATGTATATTGCCTATTTTATCTACTATAGTATCCAATAACTGCTATAAAAAAGATCGCCTATAAAATATCATGCCATGATACACTAAACTACACTGTCCTATGCTATACTATACCAAATAGTATACAAAACTACACTATGCAAAATATACCAATTTTAACAGTCATACCAATTTTGTCTACTAAACCTACTATACTATTAGTATTTTATCTACTATACGATACTATATTATACTATACCATGCTATACCACACTACAGTACACTACACTACACTAAATTACACTACACTACACAATATTTCACTATACTATATCTCCACTTTGGAGCATGAGAGAAAGAATATAAGCACACTCCTGTTTTAATCATGTCCACCCTAACGCACTTTAAAAAAAATCATAAAAATGTTTTTTGGGGTGAAAAATTCAGCATTCTCAGACTTTCATCAAATTCACGTTAATGCACCAAATTGGATTAGGGAGGTCAAGACTAACACAGGAGTGCACATTCCAGAGCTAAGATCTGAACCTCTCATTTCCATTATGCACTTAATATAATATACAGGCTTTACACATTTTAATGGCCAAGGTCATTTGAAGTACACATGCATTGCATGACACTGTATGGAAATATACAGTACTATATTATCTGCTATACTGATAAAAGGGGTAAACCTGTAACTTTTGACTTTTCCAACAGTCTTCAGGACAGAAGAGTTTACATTTCTTGGTTTCTCTGTAAAATGACAAGTTGTGTTTATTGGCTTATTAACTTCGAGAGAGATAAAAGAGTGTCTGGTGAGAAAACGACTTCATAGCAGCTGTAACAAATGTGAGAACAGGAGCTAACATGTTTCACAGTAGTTCTACAACCATACATGTAAATAGAAAATATATAATTAAAAATAGTAATTGTTGGCAAATTACTGTGATGTACGAGCAACAAAACATTTGAGGTGGCGCTTTTATAGGAAATCCTACACTTTATAGATGTTTATTTTCCTATAACAGCATGCAGTGTCATGTTTTATTCCTTACTTAAACTGCATGTGTTTACTAGGTCTTGTTTTAATGCTAATTCATAATGTGGCTGTTTCAAATCTCATCCATGAAATCTACTTGATATACTTATTCAAGCCTGTGTTTTTCTGTTGCTCAAGTTTTTTATGGGTTCTTCAGGGCAGTGCTCTAGACACAATGAATTCCCTAAAAAATATACAGAAGGAAAAATCTTTGCAAGCAGAGAAGTATAAAATGTAAGCAGGTCATTTTAATAATCTGAATGAACCAACCAGAAAATCAAGTTAAGCTCCCATGTGCTGTAAGAATGTGTGTAAGAAAAACTGTACCTGATGAGCACACACTGGCTGTCGTGTCTTTTCCAGAGGCATCGGTAGCTCTCATTGGCCACGGCAAAGATGTGAGGCGGGAGTTCGCCGAGGTGATGTCGACTGTACAGCTCTACTGCTGAGAGATCGTACAAGTCTGTGACCTGCTTATACGGGTTCACTGCTGCCAGGATGGAGCCGATGTTTGTCTGAGAGAAGGAGAGAGAGAGAGAGAGAGAGAGAGAGAGAGAGAGAGAAAGATGAAGAAAGAATAGCAGAAGAAAAAGTGAAAAACTGGTTGGTTTTTAATTATCATCCTGCTTTGCACTGGCACTGAATTCTGTTCTAAATAAAGTTTAATTTATGTGAAATCCAGTGCAGATGTGTGTACATGTGTGATCTCTGATTATTCATTATCAATTTATTTTGAACAAAAAAAATCAACTCATCAATTTTTCTAAAGGTACAGTAGATTCATTGGGGAATAGAGAGTGTGTTTTCTAAGAATATAGGTTATGTAACCACAGATGGTAATATGAGTTACTCATTGTAGCAAAATCACAGATGCGATTTACAGATGGGATTTTCCTGGAAGGCTACAAGGCACAAACATGTACTATCCATCCATCCATAGTGCTTATCCTACACAGTGTTGCAGGAGCATGAAGCCTATCACAGGGAACTCGGGGCACAAGGCAGTGGACACCCTGGTGACAACACTCAAGCAATTAAATTCAACTCAATTTTATTTGTATAGCGTTTTTAACAATGGACATTGTCTCAAAGCAGCTTTACAGAAACATATAAACACAGGATACAGATTTTAAGTGTGTGAATTTATCCCTATTGAGCAAGCCAGTGGTGATGGAGGAAAGGAGAAACTCCCTATGATGATATGAGGAAGAAACCTTGAGAGGAACCAGACTCAGAAGGGAACCTGTCCTCATCTGGGTAATAACAGATAGTGTAAAAGTAAAGGAAAGTTCATTATGGTTTTTATATGAAGTCTGTTTTGTTGAACTACTACACTGTTCACTAAAGGAGACTTAAGTGCAAAATTGTATGAAGTAATTGCAGTCCTGAGGCCATAGCAGCACACACTACGGACAATTTGGAAATGCCAATCAGCTTACAACGCATGTTTTTGGACTGGGGGAGGAAAGTAGAGTTGCCAGGGGAAACCCACAAAGTACTGGGAAAACAGACAAACTCTACACACACAAGGTGGAAGTAAGAATAGAACCCCCAACCATGGAGATGCGAGACAAACATGCCCCCTAAAACCCTGTACCAGAGAAACTCAAATCAAAATAACTTAATTAATTAAATATATTATTAAACTTATTAAATTTTTTTTAAAGTGGTATCTTAAAAATTAAGGATGGTATGGACAAAGTAAACTATACAATAATAATGTTTTGCAAAAATATTTTTGTCTTATTATCTTCAAGAGAGAGAAAAAAAGAGAGGCTGGTGATGGAACAACTAACTTGTTTTGTGGATGTTTCACCACATAGTATAATGTATAATGTAATAAGTGGAATAAAACACTTTTGAGTTTTCTGGGAAAATAAGCAGCTTGTTTCTCGTTTCTCGTTTTGATTCATGTTATTGTCCTTGTTTCTCGTTTCTCGTTTTGATTCAGCCTAGCCCTGTTTATGCCTGTTTGTATTTCGCCTGACCTTTTGCATGTTATTAGACCATGCTTTGGATTTGTTTGATTACCGTTTTAGATTTGTCTGCCTATCTCTCTAATAAATGTATTTTACTGCACTTGTATCCGTCCTAAACCTCCATTACGTGGAGACGTGACACTGCTTCATCACAACACCCTGTCATTGATTATTTTAAAATAACAATTCCCACCCAGAATTTCATTATTAAACCAGCTCAGAGAGATAAAGCTGGACAAATGGATCTGTAGATTCTAATTAAAGTGAATTATTGAATTGAAGTATGATACCAAGACATGCCTTTAACAAGATGTGATGCTGGTGCATGGCGACTGCATTTGCACAGGGCACATCATTAGCTATCATCAGTGATGACGAGGAAACCCAAGACCATATTGTCAGATCGGTTCACCGAAGAGAAAAAATACATTATGGAAAAATAAGAGTGAACCAACAACTGAGTCCTGAGGTACCCCTGTAGTAAAATGCAATCAGTCAATTTCAGAAATTTAAACTCTCATGCTGTGTCCCAATTTGCCTACTTGTACTAAAATTATGTATTATTTTTGTGAAGAAAAAATATACATTTGAGTGTGTAGCAAAAGACTATGCAACTACTGGGACATACTAACACGTCATGTAAAAGGAGAGAACGATGTTGCCTAGTTATGCACACTGTCACTGTAAACAAACTCCTCGTTGCATTTCAGCTTTCTTTATTCATTATTCCTTATATAATTTATACGACATCATTTAATTTACCATTCCCTTGATTTATTTGAAAAATTAAATACTGAAGATGCATCACATACGGTAAAACTCCCTCTCCCTAGTGCAAGGAATTGTGGGCAATATTCGCTAAAAAAAACTGTCTATAGATCCACACTTCGAAAATCTACTGTCAAATAGTAGACCATCCAGGTACTTTTGGGACTCTCATTTCAGCATACTATGATTTGGGACACACTAAGTTTAATCTCTGGTACAATTTAGGACAGATAGTAGGCGAATTGGGATGCAGCATCAAGCTCAGAGTTTATCAGTGGTGATTTCCTCAGTAGACTCAAATATATTCCAAAATAAACCCCCTAACTTGCAAAACAAGCAGTCACGAAGCCGACAGTGGTCCTTAGCTTATCATGTTCAAGGTGAATAATAGAAGAATTTAGAACAAAACAAAAAGCTAGAACTCAAAACGCTTTTGTATTTTATTAAATATCTGTTTCACATTGTCCTCATCAGGTTCCTGGTTTATACATAAGTCAGGAAGCCGATTAAGGAAGGAAACTGCTTTTAATCAGAGACATTTTCCTTTTACCCTTTGAGTGAAATGTTTTGAGGAAATTCCGCTTATTGACACAACTCAATGTGAAACACAGGACACAAACCTACACAGGAAAGACTTACAAAAAGAGAGGAGTCCTAGTCTGGATCCTAGCCTGACACACTACATACTGTGTACTGTATACTGTATGACCATTTTTGTGATTATATATGATGTATAATTTAAACTTTATAAATGTGCCCAAACAATACAGTATAAGCAGTTAATAAAAAAAGAAATAACTGTGGTTGTTAAGGGATAAACCCTGCTCAGGAATATTCTCAGGCTGGCAATGGGTTTCAAATGAAAATGCAACTGTATTACCCCACGATTATGACCATATTAAGATATGGTTAAATATAAGTGTTATAGTAGCTTACATAGATATGATCCTTCTGGTAGCGCTGGTGAAGGTTGTGCATGATAGCGGCCTCGTGGAGCTCGGCTAGTGTGGACATGTCCTCCACGCCATCGATGCTTCTCTGGTGCATGGGGTACACCCTCTCCCTGTTCACCTCTGCCTGCTGAAGGTACAACACCTGGAGAGAGAGAGAATTGTATATTAGGAGTATGATACTAAGACTGGTGTTGTAGATGTTTCACTCAGGAGGGTTAATGAATTTGATGAATACTAAAATGATGATACCATGAAAATATTTCATTTAAAAAGGTATATATACAGTTCAAATAAACCTACCATTAAAATTATAGACTGATCATTGCTTAGTTAGTGGGCAAACGTACAAAATCAGCAGGGGATCAAATACATCTTTCTCCCATTGTAAGAGTATATATATATATGTGTGTGTGTGTGTGTGTGTAATATTAGTAGCAAAATTATGTTAACAGGGGTTATAGTTTATCTGCTATATTTTATCCTTTAATTAATCTTACCACCCAGACACTGAGGGGGCTGCAAACTTTGCCCTTGACTGTATACTGGAATATAATGCATTATTATTTAAAGGAAATGCCTGGATAAATTCCTAATTCTTGTGCCCTCTGGTGTTGCTTATTGTGTGTGTGTGTGTGTGTGTGTGCGCGCATATGTGTTTATGTGCGTGAACGTTTCAGTGATAACAATATCCTGTATTAAATATTCTGTTGTAAAAACGTTCTTTCTGCATCATCTCACTCTCCATCTGTGTCTCTCAATCTCACGTAAATCATACAATTGTGCCACCTGTAACTATGGCAACCATCGAGATGAGTAGACCAGCAGAGCAGTTCATGAACAGAAAGCTGCATATTTGACAGAGTTGGAAATCAATCATGATGTGTGTGTGTGTGTGTGTGTGTGTGTGTGTGTGTGTGTGTGTGTGTGTGTGTGTGTTTGAGCATGCATTAAGGCCAGAGATTTTATGGGGTTTTTCTATTCAGACCTATGAAATCAGTCACAGTGCTGTGAACTTGATTCCTCACAAGAACCGACTCTCCTGTTTCTTTGTTTTAGAACAAGTCGGGTCGTTGAGGCGGCTCTTTGAGTCAGTTGTTTGTGTCAGTTTTTTAAGTCGGCTGTTTGAGTCAACTATTTGAGTTGGCTGTTTTATTCGGATGTTTGAGTCAGCTATTTGAGTCTGCTGTTTGAGTCAGCTATTTGAGTCTGCTGTTTGAGTGAACTATTTGAGTCAGCTGTTTGAGTCGGCTGTTTGACTCAGCTATTTGAGTTGGCAGTTTGACTCAGCTATTTGAGTCGGCTGTTTGAGTCAGCTATTTGAGTCGGCTGTTTGAGTCAGCTATTTGAGTTGGCAGTTTGAGTCAGCTATTTGAGTCGGCTGTTTGAGTCAGCTATTTGAGTCGGCTGTTTGAGTGAACTATTTGAGTCGGC